>JASPKP010002672.1:20000-22269 GCA_030674155.1 Stramonita haemastoma | reverse complement strand
TCTGTCTCTCTTTCCTTTCTATCTCTGTCACACCCTTGTCTCTGTCTCTCTTTTGGGCCCTTTTTGTCTCTCTCGGGTTCTTTTCTCTGTCCTCTTTTTGCCCCCCTTTCCCCTTTTATCCCCCTACTTCCCCATCTCTTCTGCCCTTTTGTCTGCCCTGTCTCTGTCTCCGCCCCTCCATCTTTGGTTGTCTGTCTGTTTTGTTTTTCGGGTCTCTCTCCTCTCACTCTTTCCCCTCTCTCTCGTTTCTCTCTCTCCCCCCCCCCTCTTTCTCTCCCCCCCCCCCCCTCGCTTTTCCTCTCTCCTCTCTCTCTCTCTCTCTCTTTTCTCTCTCCTCTTTTCCCCCTTTCTCTCTCTCTCTCTCTCCTCTCTCTCCCCTTTTTCTCTCTCCCCCTCTCTCTCTCCTCTCCCTCTCTACCCTCCTTCCTTTTCCCCCCTGCCCCTCTCTCTCTCTCTTTTTCCCCTGCCCCCCCCCCCCCCACCCCCCCTCCTCTGCCTCCTCCCCCTCCCCCCTCCTTTTCATCCTCCGTCGCTTGTCTTTTCCCCCGAAACTTATCTCCCTTTCTCAAACAGTGTCGGGGGTCTTAAAATCTGGAAGCCCGAAGGGAGGGATTTGGGCTGCGTGTTTTCAAAAAAGGGGTGGGCTTTAACGCGACAAGATAGGATTCCAAACCCCCCCCAAAAAAAAACCCCAAACCCCCAACCCCCAAACCCGTTAACCCCCCCACGTCTGGCAAACAAGCGGGGGAGAGATTTGGGTTTTATATCTCCCCTTTTTTCCTTCCCCCCCCCACCCGTTTTTTGGGGGTTAAAGTCTGTTCCCTTCCCCCCCTTTTCCCCCCCCCCTTCCCCCCCCCCCCCCCCCCCCTGCTTTTCGGGCCTGAATTTTATTGGGAAATTTTTTTTGGGGTTTCTGGGTTTCCCGGGGCTCGTTTTCTGAAGACAAGTACGTCACTTCCCGGGTTTATCTTTTTTTTTTTTATTTCGAGGAAAATGAATAAAACCCCTGTATCGCTTTTTTTTTTTTTTTTTTTTTTCATCCAGTCCCTGTTTTGTTTTGGGCCCTTTTTTCAGGTTTTTTCACCCTTCCCAACCCGGGAAAAAAAATAAAGCCTTTTCTCTTAAAAAAAAAAAAGGGGGGGTTTTAATTGGGTGTTTTGTTGTTTTAAAAGGGGTTTTGGTTTTAAATTTTAAAAGGGCTTTACGCGGTTTTTTTAATTTAGGCAAACTTGGGGGGGTTTTTGGAAAACCCGTTTTTGGGGGGGGGGAAAAAAAAAAAAATATGTTGCCCAGAAAACGGTGGAAAAAACCCCCCCAACCCCCTAAAAAACAAACGAAAAAAAACCAACTGTTTTTAAAACCCGTTTCAGTAAAAAAACCCCCAAAAAAACCCCAAAAAAAGAGAAAAAAAAATTTTTATTGGGGTTGGGAAGGGTAATAATTTTAATTGAAATAGAAAATTTGCCTTATGATAAAAAATGAAATTTCCCATTCCCTACTCAAAATCACATATTTTTTAACAAAACCCTTTAACTATCCTAACTTTTTGTGCTCCTTTTCCCCATTTTGTGGGTATTTACAGTTTTAAATGTGGTGTGGTGGGGGAATGTTGTGTGACCACGCGCGAAGGGAAGGAAACAACCGCACGGGCACACAAAAAAGGGAAAAAAAAAAAAAAGAAAAAAAGAAAAAGAAGGATAGTTGTAAGAATAAATTGTATAAATAAAAAATGAAAAAACAGAAAATTTTCCCGGGTAAAAAACAAAAAAAAATAAACAACACAAACATAGCAAAATGTCCCAATTTCATCCTATACCACTTTCCCCAAAAACCTACAAATAATTTTTCCTCATACCCAACAACAAAAAAACCGGAAGGGAAAACCACACGCAGGAACCGCACGATGGGGAAACATGTGGGGGTTTGAAGGAAAGTATAAAAAAAAAAAAAAATTATATGAAAATTTTTAAAAGGAGGTTTGAAAAAAAAGTAAATTGGGGGGAAAAATGGGGAGAAGACTATTACTTCTGCTAAACTTTTGAGATTTTTTTTTATTTTAAGATTTATTTTAAAAATTTTAATTTTATTTTTTTAATTTTTAATTTCTTTATTTTTTTTTTTATTTTATAATTTTTTTTAAATTTTTTTAAAATTTTTATTAATTTTATTAAAATGTATTTATTTAATTGGGGGGGGTTTTTTGTAGATTTTTAAATTTTTAATTTTGTATGTTTTTCTATATGATTTTCCTGCCTTAACTACTCCCCCA
>JASPKP010002672.1:0-17500 GCA_030674155.1 Stramonita haemastoma | reverse complement strand
GTCTGTCTGTCTGTCTGTCTGTCTATCTGTCTGTCTGTCTGTCTGTCTATTTGTCTATCTATCTGTTTGTCTATCTATCTGTTTGTTTATCTATCCATCTATCTATCTATCTATCTATCTATCTATCTATCTATCTATCTATCTATCTATCTATCTATCTATCTATCTATCTATCTATCTATCTATCTATCTATCTATCTATCTGTCTGTCTGTCTGTCTGTCTGTCTGTCTATTCTTGTTTGAGTGCCTCTGCGGTTCAAGTCTTAGTACTCTTGCTATTTTATTGATCTATTGATTGATTAGTTATTGATCGATCGATTGGCTGGCCTTTGATCGATCGATTGATTAATTGATTAATTGATCTATCGATTCATTGATTGATTTGTGATTGATCGATTGATTCAATGATCGGTTCATTAATTGATTAACATGTGATTGATTAATTGATTGATTGATTAATTGATCAAGTCATTAATTTCTGATCCTCAGGTGTCTTGGCGGACATCAAGACCAACCCTTCAAAACGAGGGCGGTATGACTTATCCGGAGTTCTCCCCCTTTGGGAGAGTTGTGTCGAGTGATGCACGTCAGAGGGTGCTCTCACAGCCGCCATAGATAGGCTGATGCATTCTGGGACACCTTCCCAAGTCTTCAGCCATTTTGATGGTTGCATCATGGGTAATCCGGAAGTGGTAGGATGTTTCGTGATATATTAAGAGATTTGGGGGGGGGGGGGGGGGGAGGAAGGAGGGGATGTTGAAGTGGGGTTTCATGGTTGACTTTTGGAATTCTTTCTGAAATGTTGTCTTAGAATCAGTGAAAAAAATAATCTACTTACAGTTAGTTCAATGAAATAATGAACAAAAACATTGCTGTCTGATATTTGTAGTTGCTTTTCTGAAAGAGATGTATAAAGGCAGTGAAAAATTGCTGAATCTTGATAACAATAAAAAGAGATTTTTTTTTAATATTAGCTTTTTTTTTCCTTTTGGGAGACTTGAATCCTAAATCTGAAATTAACAAAAATATTTATTTTTTAGAAACTGATAATCAAAGTAGTTTTCACACACACACACACACACAGAGGAACGAAAAGATTGGATTGTTTCGCTTCTAACCCAAACACGTTTTTACTGGTGTTCAGATATAGTTTTCCATTATGGCAAGAAAAAACCCTTAAACCAACAATAAAAATTAAACAAAGTCAACAAAACAGAACAAACACACAAGCAAAACAATTCTTACGAAGTATTACTGAAAATACGTCTGAAGAATAGAATGAGTCATGTTTTAATTTATTTATACAAGCCTTAAATCCGTAATTAAAAAAAATATTATGATAATGCAGTCATCACTAAGTTTGCGTTTTAAAAACAGATTTTCTTTTTGACATCAACTGAAGGAAGAAGTTAGAAAAGAAAAAAAAAAAGCAAATAGACACTCTTTAATTTTTCTAAGTAAATAAATGAGTAGCTAGATAACTAACTAATGAACTAACAAGCGAACAAGCAAACTAATGAGGTATATAATTAGCCAAATACCCAAGTAACCAACAAGCCAGCTAAATACCTAACTGACTAACTGGTTAGCTAACTAGCTAACTACTAACAATTTAACTAACTAACCAGCTAATCAACTGACCAACAAACCAACCAACTATCAAACTAACTAACAAACAAACAAACAAACAAACTTACTAACTAGCTAACAAACAAACCAACCAACCAACCAACCAACTAACTAACTAACTAACTAACTAACTAACTAACTAACTAACTAACTAACTAACTAACTAACTAACTAACTAACTAACTAACTAACTAAATAAATACCAAACAAAAACGAGAAACGTTAAATATTTGTTCGTCCTTTTTTTTTTTTTTTTGCTTTCAAGGGCGTGTCATAGTTTCGAACATGCCAAGAAAAGGTAACCAAGAATACACCCAAGGGAGGTAACTCTGGGCTCATATGTGGCGAAGTTGCCGCGGTTGTGTTTTCATAAATGATCGGGTGGGCACAGCTCGTTGGAATAAAGGCAACTGCTTGGAACACGGAGGTTTTTGGTCAGTTTGAAAAACTGTGGGTTGTGTACGTGGAGAGAGAGAGAGAGAGAGAGAAGAGAGAGAGAAGAGAGAGAGAGAGAGAGAGAGAGAGAGAGAGAGAGAGAGAGAGAGAGAGAGACAGAGAGACAGAGAGACAGAGAGACAGAGACAGACAGACAGACAGACAGACAGACTGAGAAGAAGGCAGCTTGAAGAACATACGTAATTGCGAGTAATGGAATGAATGAATGAATGAATGAATGAATAAATGCATGAATGAATGAATGCATGAATGTATGAAGGAATGAATGTATAAGTGAATGAATGAATGAGTGAATGAGTAAATGAACGAATGAATACATAAATGAACGAGTGAGCGAATGAATAAATGAAAGAATGAATATTTGGTTATGATTTGTGTGTGTATATGTTTCTTTGATTACGTTTTTGTGTCTGTCAATATGTATATCCTCTGTCTCTGTCTCTCGTTCTGTGTGTGTGTGTGTGTGTGTGTGTGTGTGTGTGTGTGTGTGTGTGTGTGTGTGTGTGTGTGTGTGTGTGTGTGTGTGTGTGTGTGTGTGTGTGTCTCTCTCTCTCTCTCTCTGTGTCTCTCTCTCTCTGTCTCTGTCTCTTTCTTTCTTTTTTTTCTCTCTTTATCTCACACACACACACACACTTACACACACACACAACACACACACACACACACACACACACACACACACGCACGCACTCACGCACGCACGCACGCACACACTATTCATTATTCTTGAAATAAGAGAATGATAATAATATATAAAAAAAAAACACCTCTCCCCCCCCTCTCTCCCCCCCCTCTCCCCCCCCCCCCTCTCTCTCTCTTCCTCTGTTGCGCGCGTGCGCAAGCGTGCACTCAGATTAAAACTGCACAACTGTCTACAAAAGCTTTGATAATTATTAACACCCACAAGGCCTTATTATATCAACTACACTCTTAGCCAACCACAAGGGTTAACCCTGGACTGTAACCGCGTCGTAAGAGAACTACATAAAAATTAATAACACTTTTTTTTGTTTGTTTCACTCCTCGGTTTAAGAGAGTTAATTGTAAGTCTTTCGGATGAGACTATAAACCGAGGCCCCGTGTGTGTGCGAACGCACGCAGAACATCTTGCGCGCACACGTTAAATCCTGTTCCGCTTTTCGTAAGAGTAGGCCCTCGTGTGCCGGTGGGAACAGATGACATTTACAAAACTGCATACACACGGGGACTGGATGTAAAAAAAAGCATATGTTTGCTTATTCCGTTATCCTCGATATAAAAGAATAAAATAAAATAATAAATGAATAAATTTAGAGAGTTCTGAGGTTCACCAATGGTGAAATTTTGCGTATGCGACCATTTTTACTCACTATTAAAGGTAACTGTATTTTGGATAAACGACGCTTAGAATGGGACAAAACTAACACCTGGGACTTAGAAAATAACCGTGTTTGTAGTGAAAGCAGAGCAAACAATTAATCCTTTTCCAACTTCACCTGTTCCATAGCCCCGTGGACCGTGGGGGCACCACTGAAGATTTTGCAACCAGCTTCCTCCACTCCTCACGGTCCTCCGCCCCTCCGTAGCAGATCGCTTCACCCAAGGCCTGTCCACTCTCTGGTGTTGTCTTCCCATCGTTTTCTCTGTCTGCCTCTTCGTCTCCCTCCCCCCCCCCCCCCTTACTGTTCCTGCAGGACAGTCTTGGCCAGTCCAGATGTTCGTGTGACGTGCCCGTACCATTTAGCTTGCGTTTTTTCACTGTAGTTTGGAGCTCTTCATATGGTCCGATGGCATTTTTGAAATTGTGGTTTTCACATCTTCATCAGTGACGTGATCTCTGCATGGAATACCAAGGATCACATCGCTTAGACAGGGTCAAATCCCATACCTGAGACCTAGAAAGTAACTGGGTTTGTCGTAAAATCAAACACGCAAACAAAGAAGAAATTTGAATCCCCCACATAATTATACACTCATATCAGACGGATTATGCCTAGTTCTCTGAGGATTGAAAAAGAATTGTCTGAAGCATTGTGAAACATGACCTTTTACATTTTTTTACATTTTACACCACTTTAAGTCACGGTAGATTTCTCTGCGTGAAATTCGGGCGGCTCTCCACGGGGAGAGTACGTCACCACAAGAGCAGCACCACCCATTATTTTTTTTCTTCTGTTTGCAACTGTATTTGTTTCCCTATCATAGTGTCTTTTTTTCTACAGAATTATGCCAGGGACAACTCTCTTGTTGCCTTGGGTTCTTTTACGTGTGCTAAATAAATTTGTGTAACACACGGGTCATCAGTTTATCATTTCATCCAAAAAGCTAGCACCCAGACCACCACTCAGGGTCTAATGGATGGGAGAAAAGTTTCGGGCCCAAACGGGGTACGAACCACCGCACTACTACCGACCCGGACTTTTCGCTTTCTAGGCAGGTGCGTTACCTCTAGAGCACCGATCCACCACTTTGAGGAATCTGCAGTGAAATGCTGATGTACAATGTGCTGAATACAACACAGTACAATACAGTACAATGCAACATAATACAATACAACACAATACAATATAACACAGTACAATACAATACAATAAATGCAACACACTATAATACAATATAATGCAATGAATCAACACTATACTATACAAGACAAGACAATACAATACAATACAACACAGAACAACACAATGCAATATCCTACAGTACTCTACCCTACCCTACCCTACCCTACCCTACCCCACCACACCACACCACACCACACCACACCACACCACACCACACCACACCACACCACACCACACCACACCACATCACACCATACTATACCATACCCTACCATACCCTACCATACCCTACCCTACTCTACCCTACTCTACCCTACCCTACCCTACCCTACTCTACCATACCACACCACACCACACCACACCACACCATACCATACCATACCATACCACACCATACCATACCATACCATACCATACCATACCATACCATACCATACCATACCATACCACACCATACCCTACCCTACTCTACCCTACCCTACCCTACCACACCACACCACACCACACCGCACCACACCACACCACATCACACCACATCACACCATACTATACCATACCCTACCATACCCTACCATACCCTACCCTACTCTACCCTACCCTACCCTACCCTACCATACCACACCACACCACACCACACCACACCACACCATACCATACCATACCATACCATACCATACCATACCACACCACACCATACCATACCATACCATACAACACAACAAAACACAACACAATACAATACAACACAATAAAATAAATACAATACAAAGCAAGCCGGGGACACCAAATCATTTTCAAATTTCTTTCTGATGCACGACCATCAGTTATCATGAGGATGCTGCTTCTGCTGTACAGGTTCTTCGGATGAGACTATAAACCGAGGCCCCCGTGTGCGAACGCATGTAGAACATCTTGCGCACACGTTAAATCCTGTTCCGCTTTTCGTAAGAGTAGGCCATCGTGTGCCGGTGGGAACAGATGGCATTCACAAAATGCATACACACGGGGACTGGATGTAAAAAAAAAGCACACAAGTGTGCTTATTCCATTATCCTCGATATAAAAGAATACATCAATCAATCAATCAGGTTCGCCTGCTTGAAGATATATTTTAAAAAGAGCTATACTCTACACTTCCTATCACGATAATTTATATTTTTTTGTATTTTGTACCACTTTATGTCACAGCAGATTTCTCTGCGTGAAATTCGGGCTGCTCTCCCTCCCTGGGGAGAGAGAGCGCGTCGCCACAAGTGCAGCGCCTACCCTTTTTTTTTCTCTTTTTCCTGCATGCAACTGTATTTGTTTTCCTATCATATAATTGGGTAATTATATCCAAGGGTAAACCGAGCCTTGAAAGGGGGTGGAATATAACTATGAGTAACCACCATATTCTGAGTAACCAGAATATGAGGGTTACTCAGAATATGAGGTTACTCAGAATATTGGGGTTACTCAGAATATGAGGTTACTCAGAATATTGGGGTTACTCAGAATATTGGGGTTACTCAGAATATGCGGGTTACTTGGAATATTGGGATTACTTGGAATATTGGGGTTACTCAGAATATTGGGGTTACTCAGAATATTGGGGTTACTCAGAATATGCGGGTTACTTGGAATATTGGGATTACTTGGAATATTGGGGTTACTCAGAATATTGGGGTTACTCAGAATATTGGGGTTACTCAGAATATGCGGGTTACTTGGAATATTGGGATTACTTGGAATATTGGGGTTACTCAGAATATTGGGGTTACTCAGAATATTGGGATTACTTGGAATATTGGGGTTACTCAGAATATTGGGGTTACTCAGAATATTGGGGTTACTCAGAATATGCGGGTTACTTGGAATATTGGGATTACTTGGAATATTGGGGTTACTCAGAATATTGGGGTTACTCAGAATATGCGGGTTACTTGGAATATTGGGATTACTTGGAATATTGGGGTTACTCCCCAAAATGTCTATCTGGGGATGATTGAAGCAGGTAGAGGCAAAGTGGCTACAGGCTACATTGTTTTGACCCTGCACAAACCGGCCAATTGTACATGATTACTGCTGGCGATTGCGAAAGAGGGGGGTTCTGTAAATCCTAGTCTCTAATCTAATAATAGAGGGATGTGGCAGCAACATCCTGCTTACAGAGGAACTATACAGGGAGACATAATTTTTTAGACTTCCATTTTCATCTGCGTTTGCACAGGAAGAAGACTGCTGGTAATGTTTAAAATTAAGGACTTTTAATACCATAGTTTGTTTAAGTTCTTGTTTATACAAACAAAAGTCGAAATATAATAGTACTCATCGTTACAGTGTGCAATTTGTGCAATATAACATTTGAATTAATGTCATTTGGACAAAATATTGCTTAATAATGCGATTATGCTGGAAATAAATAACAATTTAGTAAGAAGCTCTCTTGGCAAACTTTTGTATTTTTTCTTGTTTTAGTTTGAGTTGTTCAGTTCCCTTTCCATGATAAACAAATGCATGTGGGTTTGCAATTGGGCTTAGGACTGACAAGGGACAGATGAAACTATTGGACGTAAAGTTGGGTTCTTTCACATTGTTTATTATTTAAGGGGGTGGATTTGATTTTTGTTGTTTCTTTCTTTGTTTGTTCGTTTTATTTCTTGTAGCATATGCAGAGACAGTCAAAGGTGCACGCACACACACTAACACACACACTAGCACACACACCACTCACACTCACACTCACACTCACACACACACACACACACACACACACACACACACACACACACACGCACGCACGCACCCACACACACACTAACTCATACACACACATACACACAGGCATGAACGCACACATATTCACGCACACATATACACGCACACACACGTACACACGTACACACGCACACACATACACTCAAACACACACACACCAGAGAACAGATAAGAAAAATTATACAAGCGTTCTACTATGAATCATTGAATGTGTGTATGTATGCACATAAGCACGCACACACACAAATCACACATGTGTATACATACATGCACACATACTGGAGCGCGAACGAGCACGTGTACACACACACAAACACATACACACTCACACATGCACACACACGCACACACACACATACGCGCGCACACACACACATACACGCGCGCGCGCGCACACACACACACACATACATATACAAACACAGACAGAATAAAACAAATAAAAAAACCCACATACACAACACAACACAAACAAACAAACACACACACACACAAATACACACACATATAAACACACATGCACTTATACACATGCACATACACACACACGCACACACACACACGCACACACACACACACACACACACACACACACACACACACACACACACACACACACACACACACATGTTCTCTAAATGTAACACAATTACATAAAGGATCTTTTTGTGGTCTAATAGATCTATCACATTAATTTAAGGGAACAGAAGTTAAATTAAAGAAGGAATGTTTGAATCACACCCACCCCCTCTATTCCTCTTCCCCACTACCATAATATATATATATATATATATATATATATATATATATATATATATATATATATATATATATATATATATATGCCATACTCTCAGCCATACACACACACACACACACACACACACACACATATATATATATATATATATATATATATATATATATATATATATATATATATATATATATATATATATATATATATATATATATATATGTGTGTGTGTGTGATGGGGTGGTAAGTAGATTATCTCCCATGTGATCAGGGGCGACAATTAGAACCTCGTGTTTCTACTTAGAGACACACCTGTGAATTGTCGATGCTCTGTTTTCTTGGGTAGTGGTTGAAAACGATCTATTGCACGCACATCGACTTCACGGTGGAATGTAGTTTACACTACCTTTGTATAAAAATCACGTCCCAAATGGTATAATTATGCTGTTTTTCTGAGGTGCAAACAGAAATTGAACATCAAATGTCCAATCAGATCTACATATAAAAAGAAAGATCAGCTTGAGGTCTGCGACTACAAGTCGTCAACAATACAATGTACTGCAGTACAATACAAAATAAAGCAAACAATACAGTATGATACAATACAAAAATGGAAATGCATTGAGTGCAATACAATACCATGCGATACAATGTAATGCATTTCAAATGATCCTGACCCAAATTTCCATGAAGTCCTCTAGGTGATGCTACACTAAACCCAGGTCCCCTATGCGAACAAAACACACATTTTGTACATAGAGGCCATCAAAACCCTATGTATCTCTTTCAGGAGAGAAGAGCAGCTGTGATTAGTGGCATGGATGACACAAACATACCCAGTATGCGAACGGATACACACCCTCAAAAACAAGCCACATACACATCTAGAAAAGATGTGACAAACGGCTATTTTTCAGTCCTATCATACCCCAGCTTTTGCGCAGTAACAGACCTTACAGCAACATGAGAGTGATCTACTGTAGGTACACAGACTTTACTAGCATCTTTGATATGAGTGGCGCTGCTTTTGGGAAATATATCAAGTCATAATTTTGTTTCCTTTTATCTTTATTAAACGTGTTTTGAAAATAGCCAAGTCCTCATTCTGGCCACCTACTAACTTGTCAAATTCTCATTTTGCCATTTCCTGCAGTTGTAATAACTTGATAGAACTGTCCAATTTTCAATTTGTATTTTGGTATTGTATAGCCATTTTATTAATATGCAAATAACTTAAATCTGACCTTTGATGTAATGCGACTCCTTATGTGGTGCAGTGTCACAAATACAGACCTGCCTGCCCATACACACCCTCAAAAATAAGGGGCAGATAAATAAGATGTGACAAAAGGCTGGTTTGAGTCCCATCCTACCCCGACTTTTGTGCAGTAACAGAGCCCACGGCACCAAGAGAGTTTTCTACTGTAGGCATACACACTTTACTAACATCTTTAAAATGGGTGGTGCTGTTCTTGTGGTGATACCACAGCCACAAAGAGAACAGCCTGGCTTGAATCTAGCAAGTCTGTCCGAACGAAAGCTGATAAAGTGTAGGCAACAATACATAGTATTACACATAAAATCAATGAATACAATTGATGCACCACAACACAGATCAGCACAGGGCAGTTGCCACACGAACACACAAAAAATAGAATAGCACTGTGGTCCAAAAGTTCAAAGCAACATGATAATGATGAGGATCATTTATGGGCGCACTTTCAGACGTATGACCACTACGCCTGTAGGTATTCTGGGCAATGTGCTCTTAAACATGATACGAGGTGTAGATACAAACGAATGCACTGGGCCTAAGATGCAGTCATTTCTTTAATACACCTAAGACCTGGTTTCTTTGTTTGAGTGGTTTTGTTTTCTAAGAGATCTGTTTCAGCATCATTCATTTTTTTTATTCCATTTTCCTCTTCATCACATAAATTGTCATGTTGTACTGACGTGTACTGTCCTAACAACACATGTACGCAGCACACACATACACGCACGCGCAAAGACACGCACGCTCGCACGCCCCCCGCACTGAATACATGCATAATATGCTCTGATATGAATGAGACAGAGACAGACAGAGAAACAGTCAGCAGGAACATTGCTGAAAGTAGCCTACACATCCACCACCCAAAATAAGCCTTTGTTTAAAGAAAAACCCAAACGGTAAAACATTCGTGAGTAGCTGAACAATACCTTGAACTGAACATTGTTGTGCATGTGTTGTGTCCTAAAGTGGTATATATCCTAAAATGAATATGCTCAAGAGAGGTAAGAACTTCTCCCTGGGTTTTGAAACAACCTCCCCTTTCCTTTATCAGATGGGCTGTCAATGCACAGACTGCAAATTACAAAACAAACGAATCTAAATCTGAAATTCTTGTGAACGTGCATATCAATAGAACAACAGATTGTCCTCGGTAAGTCAAGTAGTCTTGTACAGGTTTTGAGTTTGCAGTCTCGACATAGCTTTTATCTTATATAAAGCATCTTTTTATGGCCATCATTTTGGGTGGGTTTTTCAAGTGTATTGATAGAAAACGAAGTGCCCGGCAGTTTAGAAATAATTTCCAGTTACATTGTTAAGACCAGGTTTTTGCAATTGAAGGTCTTACTCCAGCTAGGGACAAAAAACACATTTAGCGACACAACACACACGTGCAAATCGTGTCTCTGTTGCAGTTCCGGTGAGTTGATTTGTTTCTTTCTTTTCTTTTTTTTTCTCTTGCCATTTCAAACAGCCTGACATCTGCATGCAGTGTGGACCACTTGAACAGCTGGGAAAGCAAAATGTGGGATTTTGAACATCATCGTTTTTGCCTTTGTCTTTTTTTTTTTTTTTTATAGAAAGACTATGATGAAGAGCAGCACTGGTGAGTAATTTTTATTTAGAAGTAGCTACTTAGTAAGTAGGCCATTAGGTATCGATGGTGGTAAGAAACTCGCGTAGAGCATGGCAGCAGAGAGTCCTCAGAGGAGAAGCCCCCTTCAAACAAGTGTTTCGGGCCTTTAATCTTCCTTATTTATTTTAAAACTTAGGGGGAAATCCCTGCTTTGTGAATTTCATGACATTTGCTGCCAAGAAATGTTAATCTTGAGTGCAGCGAGTGATTTGGTGCATTCACAAGGACCAGGGCTGAGAGTCTGATCTAGTGTAGTTGTGTCATAAACCAACCAGGCCTATTCCGTGGTTTTGAAAACTGATTGAAACAGCTGTGTCGTGAACCAAAATGGTTTGGTACTGTCACGAATATGCATCCTTCAAACACACACACACACACACACACACACACACACACACACACACACACACACACACACACACACACACACACACACACACAACCCATCCAGACTTTCAAGGCAAGATTGTTTTTGATTAGAACGTTAAAGCAAGATGTTAAGGGAAGGTTTTTAGTGTGAGCTTGAGATCTTAACCCCTCCCCAACCCCCCTCCCGCCCCCCCAAAAAAAGCGCGTAAACCCTTACTCATAATTATGTTAATGCTTGAAATGTGAAAGATGTCGAGATGCTCCCCTTCTTCCTACAGCTGATTTTTTTTTCTTTTTCAATATTGTCAAATAGTGCTGTAGAATTGAGAAATAGACATAGATATTTTGGATAAACGATCCTAATATTAAATGGTAGGCAGGCAAGCATCTTTACATCAACAGGTGCAAATGGACATCTTGTGTTTTAAGACATGTCTATGCATTTTCTTGCTGACAGTTTTAGCAGAGCAGTTTTGATGTAATCACAAGAGAACTGACAATAATGTTAAATGGAACGATGTGGTTTTTGCCTGTGGTAATTGTGAATTTTATCATCTTTACAATTTTTTTTCGTTCCGAGGTTCACGCTCCGAGGTCGACTGAAGATGAAATTTTGCATATGCGACCATTTTTGCTCACCGCTAAGGTTGTCGCTTTCCGACTTCAAGAATGATGTCTAAACACACCTGTGTGCATGCGTGTTTTTTTGTGCGTGTTTTTTTAATATCATCCGTTCCTACCGCCACAGAACGGCCTACTCTTCCGGAAGAGGGAACAAGTTTTAACGTGTTGTTGTTATTGTAGTTAATTTTTGCACTTGCTGATATTAAACATTTTTGTCAGCGCAGTTAAGTTTGCTTGACTCTACATTTAAGTTGGGTTTGGCTTTATCTTGACAGAAAAATGTGGACAATAAGTAAATACGTAAATAATTTGATATCTGAATATAAAAACGTTGCATGTCATTATTCGTGTGTTAAAGAGACTGGAGGATATGAATCTTTTACTACAGCTCCTATCAATGATGTCATTAATGTTGTCCATTACTGGTAATTGGGAGGATCGATGGTCTAGAGATTGATTCCGTTTATTGCCCGAAACTTTATCCCGTCCACTAGACTGCGAGTGGTGGCCTGCATACAAGTCTTTCGGAACGGATGGTGAACAAGGTCCTGCATGCAGCACACATTCAGCGCACGTAAAAGAACCCACGACACCAAGAAAGAGATCTCCAGCAAAATTCTGTAGAATAAAGCCCTTCTCATAGGGAAACTAATACACTTTAAAAAAGGACATTTTTTGGAGTGGTACTGCTCTTGTGGCAACGCACTCACCCCCGAGAGAGAAACCCAAATTGCCCGCAGATAAATACGCTGTGACTGGAAGTGGTATTCAATTCAATTTCAATTTATTTGAATTCAGTTCAGTTGTGAAGTTATTTTACACTGCTTTAGAATAGAAACGAGTAAAACTGTCATTGTCATAACATAGGTGTAAATTTTCATACTTTGAGATTAAAAAAAATATATCGCTGTATAATTTTTCACCTACCTTATGAACTTACGTGGTTCTTTTGTTCAGGTAAAACTGGGTGGCCAGGCGACCTGCCATGGCAACCGAACAGACAGACAAACCTCAACATCAAGGGCCACACAAACCTCAACATCAAGGACCAGACAAACGTCAACACGGAACAGACAAACCTCAACATCAAGGGCCACACAAACTTCAACATCAAGGACCAGACAAACCTCAACATGAAATGCCTGCAGCAGCATCCCCTGAGGGAGGAAGATCAGCACTCTGCTCTTCAGTCTCCCTTCCCTACCATCATCATGGCCACAGATTCCAGAGAAAAGGTATGTAAAACAAAGTGGTGTAGCTTACGGGAAAAAATGTCTTCCCAATTCTGTAAAAAAAGAAAAAAAGGAAAAATATCCACCATTTTTTTTTCATATGGTTACTTGTAGTTTTATTTCAGTTACTGGATGTGTTTCTGAAACGGCATTTAAAAAGGTACACGTATTTCTTCAGCAGACAGTGCCGAAGAAAATTTACAAAAACTGCATACACACGGCGACTGGATGTAAAAAAAAATACGAGTGCTTATTCATTATCCTTGACATAAAAGAAAAAATAAGTAAAGAGTAGCTGAGAATTATTTTAAAATGGTAAAGAAACAATCTGGGCAATCTCATAAATGTAAACCCATTTTTCATTTTGTTTTGGTCGTGGTACAGTACTGCATGACCTAACTTTTACATCAGAGGAGTGCTGTTGTTTATTTACTACAAGTATAATTATTGGTTAGATTTCCCACAGTTGTAAAGTTGTCTTTGAAAATCGTGTTAAGACACTATGTCCTAACAACGAATGCCTGAAACCAGTACCCTACTTGTTCGTTACAAAAAAAATGTCTGAAAGCTAACGTAAGAATCTTTCTGTCGAAAATGAGTACTGGGAAATGTAGAGATCAAAAACATTTTTTGAAGAAAAAAAATTGTTTCAACTGAGGGAGGGATATCTATAATGCATGCTAATGTATTTTTGAAATTTTGTTTATTCTTTTATATCGAGGATAATGGATTAAGCACTCGTGTGCTTTTTTACATCCAGTCCCCGTGTGTATGCAGTTTTGTAAATCTTGTCATCTGTTACCACCGGCACACGATGGCCTACTCTTGCGAAAAGCGGAACAGGATTTAACGTGTGCGCAAGATATCTGCGTGCGTTCCCACACGGGGCCTCGTTTATAGTCTCATCGGAAGGACTTTTGGGGAGGGTGGAGTCAGCACTGATGTTAACTCCAGGGGAAAAATCCTCTCGACCAGGAATCGAACCGGGTTGCGAGCGCAATATTTCTCTTCGTAGAATTTAATTTTTAACGCTAAAACCACAATCCTAGATAGAAGGCAATGAGGTGCTCATGGCTGTAGTCTATGATCTGTACCATATTGGTTTTCTATTTAATTTTATTCTATTTTCATTTTATTTATCTTGCACACACGCCAGAAGACCTTTTCATAGAACATCTTACACATACGTCAGATGATTAAAAAAAGAACAACTGGATTATCTTACGAACACACATGTCAAAAGACCTTTTGGTAGGGCATCTTGCACTCACGTCAGAAGACTTTTTTCATATTTCCAAAGGATCTGCCAAAATAGACAATAAAAAGACAGGATCATGGAACTAAGTGTAGATAATAAAAAAAAACCATATTCATTAAAAAAAAAAAAAATTTCAGCGACCTCTCAAAAGTTTTGCCATGGATATTGTGATATGGATCTGTAGTAGCCAGTTGCTCATGGTTTCTTTCCCCAGGTCATCTCCACTCTCCTGGATCTGTCTGTCCACTGCAGGTTGTGAAGACACCAGATGCTGGAGCACAGGGCCCAGTGGACTTGTCCTCACCCACATGACTTGACTTGACCTATGTAAGACCGATAGGGAGGACGGGTAACAACCGGAGACAAGGAGCAATGCTTACACAGCGCTGAAGGGTTGAGCTTCTGAAGGGCAAAGTCTGGAAAAACTAGCCCCTAAAGGGCTGCATTGCCGCCGCTGTAGTCTAGTGGTTAGGGCGTTGGACTCGTAATCTAAAGGTTGCGGGTTCGATCCCAGCTTTCGGCTATGGCGTTGTGCCCTTGGAAAGGCACTTTACGGCTATTTTCTCACCCCACCCAGGTGTAAAAGGGGTAGCAACCTTGTGTTGGGGGTTAACCCTGCGATAGACTGGCGTCCTATCCAGGGGGGAGTCTATGACTCTCAGTCGCTTAACGCCACAGAAACCGAGATAAGCACCGGCCTGATGAGCCTTAGGCTCGTGACAGACTTTAACTAAAGGGCTGCATCATGCAAGACAAGCCCCCGAATGGCAGCACCCTGTAAGACAAGCCCCTGAAGGACAAATCCCGTATGCAAAACAGGCCCTGAAGGGCAAAATCCTGCATGCAAAACAGGCCCCTGAAGGGCAAAATCCTCCATGCAAAACAGGCCCCTGAAGGGCAAAATCCTGCATGCAAAACAGGCCCTGAAGGGCAAAATCTGCATGCAAAACAGACCCCTGAAGGGCAACATGCAAAACAAGTCCCTGAAGGGCAAAATCCTGCATGCAAAACAGGCCCCTAAAGGGCAAAATCCCGAAAGACCTGCCCCTCAAGGGCAAACTCCTAAAGACCAACTCCTGAAGGGCACACTCCTGAAAGACCAGCCCCTGAAGGGCAAACTCCTGAAAGACCAGCCCCTGAAGGGCAAACTCCTGAAAGACCAGCCCCTGAAGGGCAAACTCCTGAAAGACCAGCCCCTGAAGGGCAAACTCCTGAAAGACCAGCCCCTGAAGGGCACACTCCTGAAAGACCAGCCCCTGAAGGGCACACTCCTGAAAGACCAGCCCTGAAGGGCACACTCCTGAAAGACCAGCCCCTGAAGGGCAAACTCCTGAAAGACCAGCCCCTGAAGGGCACACTCCTGAAAGACCAGCCCTGAAGGGCGAATCCAGTGCAGGCCTAGCATTGTTGCCCAGGGATCTAGGATCAGATCCCACTAGGCTGAAGAGCAAAGTTGATAGAAGTTTGGGGGCTTTCGCATCATGTCTGCATGACCTCGTATCTCTGAAATATTCAGGGATCAAATGCGATGAGAGCAGTGAGGACTGGGGTCTCTGTGGACATCGGACATTCGACATGCAGCAGCATGTGAAAGGTAAGAATTGCAAAGCCTCCTTCCATGAAAGGGCTACCTTGCATTCTTCAGAGGTATCTTTGTACCGAGTACAACCTGTCTATGCCTGCGTGCATCATGTTCACACGTGTACCTCAGTCTTTCACATTTCCCAAATCAAAATTTGTCCCTGGAGTTTTCGGTAAGGCTCAACGATCGCGGATTTCAGAACTTCATCAGGAGCCTTTGAACCTTACTCTGTGATCACAAAGACTGGCGGACTAGGCGTCGACATTGGGTTTTGGTGTCCTAAACTGGCACAGCCAGTAAAACCCTTGCACACAGTGCTTAAGGGACACATCCAGCCCCCAGACTTTGTTCTAGCATTTGCTCGACCTTGTGGGTCTCTCCCATCTCGCCCTGATTCCTTAAAAGTCTTAGCATAGATGTCAAAAAGTCATGTGGGTCATCTTAGTTCTCTGGCCCTGTCTCTGACGTCGTGATTGTCACACGTATCAAGACCTCACAGAGGTAAGTACACGTGCAATGTTTTCTTCTTTTTTGTGCTTTTGTTTTTCGAGGTACCACTGCGAAGTTTTAAGATTTATGTTGAATATTCCCGTGTTTCCATAACTTACCGAAAGAGACAAAACTTCCAGACCTTTATGGGCCTTTTTGATATTCCGCATGCCTGTATACACGAATGAAAGTAAAGCACCAGCAAGAATGAATAGAGTTATGAAAGATGATGACAAAATGTCCCCCTGATGTGTTAAGCACTGTCAAGATTAAACCTGGGTATCAAAGATTTCATAATTGTAACAATTAGAAATTCGACACAGACCAAACAAATCGCCAGCATTTGATGTGAAGAAAAGCTTAGACACCGTTAATTGCTAAAACATCCCTAGAAACTGTGCATTTTCTGAAATGTAGAGAATACACAACATATATACATAATCTCTCTCTCTCTCTCTCTCTCTCTCTCTCTCTCTCTCTCTCTCTCTCTCTCTCTCTCTCTCTCTCTCTCTATATTATATATATATATATATATCACTCCCCCTCTGCCCTCCCTTCCCCTCTATCTCTCTCCCCCTCTCTGTCCCTCCCTCCCTTCCTCGTTCCCTCTCTCTTTCTCTCTCTCCTCTCTCATATATATATATATATATATATGGAGAGAGAGAGAGAGAGAGAGAGAGAGAGATGAGAGAGAGAGAGAGGAGAGAGAGAGAGAGAGAGAGAGGAGAGAGATGGTGTGTGTGTGTGTGCCCCGTGTGCAGGCATTACGTTTTGAAATGTCTCAATTTTTTGTGTAGAAATCCTTCCGTCAGCAAGGCTGTTCCCGTCCTAGGTACTTCAATGCCTGAGGACGCGGCACGAGCAAGTGGAAACACCCAATAAGATACAGGCCCC
>JASPKP010002671.1:17500-20000 GCA_030674155.1 Stramonita haemastoma | reverse complement strand
GTTCAATGGAAGTAAAACTAAGCTGTCAAATTCCTCCAGCAATAACATATCATTTTTACTGTTGTTATTTCGGGTGACGATATCTACAGTGTTCTGACAGAAACAAATATTACAAATGATATGATAAAATAATTGTAAATGAGATAAGATTATCAAATTAAAATGTCGATTTCCTTCCTGAAAATATCAATTTGAAGTTTGCAGAGATGTTCTCAAAATAGTGTACAGATCTTTTATACTTTCGCATTTCGATTACGCTAACATTGTTCAGAAAGTTGTTTAGAAATGCAGTATGGGAAAACTTTACACCTTGAAGCAATAAGAGATAGATTGGAGCTATTCATGGAACAGTCTTTGAGCAGAAACATTGTCAACCAGGATTGTGCAGGACAAGTAGCGCTAGACACGCAAACCCTCCGATAAACGAAAGGTGAATGGCGCATGTCCCATAATTTGTAAGATCTTATCTCTGGCTTCACACCAGGTAGTAAGTAATCTGTAAAATATCAGACGAAGACCTGTAGAACGTGCTATACCGAGACGTACGTAAAACATCCCGTAATTCATTGTCAAGGCGAGGTACCTCAAGTAATTCCCAAGTGGAACGATTGTGTGAGACAGAATGCATATCAGAATGGCCCCCCCCACTGTATTAAGCCGGAGAAGACTTAACAACCACAACAATTTAACAAAACAATATCATCTTGGATTTTACACAACCAACATAAAGCAATGTGTGGTGGTAGGGTAGGCTACTTAAAAAAAACTTGTGGCGGGTGCGGAAAGGTTGTATATAGCTTAAACAGATCAATCATTTAACATTTCAAAAAGACAAAATAAAGACTTACTGAGAAACACAAAATGAAAATTCAGTGTTCTCTCAGGCACCTTTTGGAAGTTGCCATATAGATCTAGCTGGTTTGGCGCTGTGCTGCAGCTGTGCTGTGCTGTGCTGTGCTGTGCTGTGTTGTGTTGTGTTGTGTTGTGTTGTGTTGTGTTTTGTGTGCGGTTGTGTTGTGTTGTACTGTGCTGTGCTGTGTTGTGTTGTGCTGTAGCTGTGCTGTAGCTGCGCTGTGCTGTGCTGTCCTGTCCTGTGCTGTGCTGTGCTGGGCTGGGCTGCGCTGCGCTGTGCTATGTTGTGCTGTGCTGTGTTGTGCTGTGGCTGTGGCTGTGATGTGCTGTAGTGTAGTGTAGTGTAGTGTAGTGTAGTGTAGTGTAGTGTAGTGTGCTGTGCTGTGCTGTGCTGTGCTGTGCTGTGCTGTGCTGTAGATGTAGCTGAGCTGTAGCTGTAGCTGTGCTGTAGCTGTGCTGTTGCTGTGCTGTGCTGTGCTGTGCTGTGCTGTAGCTGTGCTGTGCTGTGCTGTGCTGTAGCTGTGCTGTAGCTGTGCTGTGCTGTGCTGTGCTGTGCTGTAGCCTAGTATAGTAGTGTAGTGTAGTGTAGTGTAGTGTGCTGTGCTGTGCTGTGCTGTGCTGTGCTGTGCTGTGCTGTAGATGTAGCTGAGCTGTAGCTGTTGCTGTGCTGTGCTGTGCTGTAGCTGTGCTGTGCTATGCTGTGGCTGTGGCTGTGCTGTGCTGTGCTGTAGTGTGTGTAGTGTAGTGTAGTGTAGTGTAGTGTAGTGTAGTGTAGTGTAGTGTAGTGTAGTGTAGTGTGGTGGGGGTGTTAAAAGGAAAGGCCGTAGGGAGTGAATAAAGCAGGGCGGCCTGACGGGGCGCACAAATGGGATGGATGAGGGGCGTTTGAAATGGATCCCCCTACCCGCCCCCTCCCCCAGGATACCTGGACTCCTGAACAGTATCGGGTGTGTGGCGTGCGTGTACGTGTGTGTGTGTGTGTGTGTGGGGGGGGGGGGGGTTGTTATGTGTGTGTGTGTTGTGTGTGTGAAGGTGTGTGTGTTGTATGTGTGTGTGTACGTGTGTGTGTAGGTGGGTGGGTGGGTGTTGGTGTGTGTTTGTAGGTGTGTGTGTGTATGTGTGTGTGTGTGGTGTGTGTGTGTGTGTGTGTGTTAGGTGTGTGTTTTGGTGTGTTTGTGTGTGTAGGTGTGTGTGTGTGTAGGTGTGTGTGTGTGAGTTGTATGTGTGTGTTTGTGTGTGTTGTGTGTGTGTGTGTGTGTGTGTGTGTGTGTGTGTGTGTGTGTGAGTGTGTGTGTGTGTGTGTGTTGTGTGTGTGTGTGTGTGTGAGGTGTGTGTGTGTAGGTGTGTGGTTTATGTGTGTGTTGTGTGTGGGTGTGTGTGTGGGTGTTGTGTGTGAGTGTTGTGTGTGTTTGTGTGTGTGGTGTGTGTGTGTGGTGTGTGTGTGTTGTGTTGTGTGTGTGTGTGTGTGTAGGTGTGTGTTTGTGTGGTGTTGTGTTGGTGTGTGTGTGTAGTGTGTGGTGTGTGTTAGGTGTTGTGTAGGTGTGTGTGTTACGCGCGCGCGCGTGCGTGCGTGCGTGGATTCGCGCCTACGCATATGACTTTGTCCCCCTTCCACCAAGTCAGGGTATTTGTCATTTATTTTACAATA
>JASPKP010002671.1:10000-15000 GCA_030674155.1 Stramonita haemastoma | reverse complement strand
TGTGTGTGTATTTTGTCTTTACTTTGGGGGAAGGGTTATTTCTTGAGGGGGGGGGGGGGGGGTGTTAGGGAGGGGAGTGTTTCGTGTTTAATTTGTCTTGTTTAATCATTTGCTTGGTTAGCTCTTGTGGTCTTTCATTGATTTATTGATTTATCAATAATTGAATGGTAGTTTGATTAATTCATTTCAGTGTTATCTTACATTCAATTGTTGATTAATGTATCGACTTCTTCATGTTTGTTTCTTTTTTTCCCTATGAGGACTTAGCGTAAAGAATTACCTTTAATAAAATATTCGAGTTCAAAATATTCCAGTTTTCTCTCTCTGTCTCTGTCTGTCTGTCTGTCTTTCTATCTGTCTGTCTGTCTGTCTGTCTATCTCTGTCTGTCTGTCTCTCTCTCTTTCTCTTTCTCTCTCTCTGTGTCTCTCTTCTCTCTCTCTCTCTCTCTCTCTCTCTCTCTCTCTCTCTCTCTCTCTCTCTCTCTCTCTCTCTCTCTTTCTCTTTCTTTTCTTTTCTTTCTCTCTTTCTTTTCTTTTCTTTCTTTCTTTCTTTCTTTCTTTCTTTCTTTCTTTCTTTCTTTCTTTCTTTCTTTCTTTCTTTCTCCTCTAGCTCTGTCTTTCGCTCCACGATAGTCTAGTGATACAGATACACGTCATGGTAGCTCAAGGTAATACCTACTCTCCCACACCCACCCCAACCTCCACCCCTACCCCCACCCCCCCACCCCCCAGAAAAAAGACGAGGGGTGCAGGATAGAAAAGAAAGGCGGAAGAAGGAGTGGAGGAGGATTCCCATTACCTGGGATTTGTGGGGTCAGCTCGTTTCGTGCCTGGGGTCGTTTCCTTCTCCTCACCCGAGAAGCGTCTTCAGATTTTGGCTTAATATTACGATACATACATACATAGAATACAGGCAATTTCAACACAAAATAGTACGATACATACGTAGAATACAGGCAATTTCAACACAAAATAGTACGATACATACGTAGAATACAGGCAATTTCAACACAAAATAGTACGATACATACATACATAGAATACAGGCAATTTCAACACAAAATAGTACGATACATACATAGAATACAGGCAATTTCAACACAAAATAGTACGATACATACATACATAGAATACAGGCAATTTCAACACAAAATAGTACGATACATACATAGAATACAGGCAATTTCAACACAAAATAGTACGATACATACATAGAATACAGGCAATTTCAACCACAAAATAGTACGATACATACATAGAATACAGGCAATTTCAGCACAAAATAGTACGATACATACATAGAATACAGGCAATTTCAGCACAAAATAGTACGATACATACATACATACATAGAATACAGGCAATTTCAGCACAAAATAGTACGATACATACGTAGAATACAGGCAATTTCAACACAAAATAGTACGATACATACGTAGAATACAGGCAATTTCAACACAAAATAGTACGATACATACATATATAGAACACAGGCAATTTCAACACAAAATAGTACGATACATACATAGAATACAGGCAATTTCAACACAAAATAGTACGATACATACGTAGAATACAGGCAATTTCAACACAAAATAGTACGATACATACGTAGAATACAGGCAATTTCAACACAAAATAGTACGATACATACATAGAATACAGGCAATTTCAACACAAAATAGTACGATACATACATAGAAAACAGGCATTTTCAACACAAAATAGTACGATACATACATACATAGAATACAGGCAATTTCAACACAAAATAGTACGACACATACGTAGAATACAGGCAATTTCAACACAAAATAGTACGATACATACGTAGAATACAGGCAATTTCAACACAAAATAGTACGATACATACATACATAGAATACAGGCAATTTCAACACAAAATAGTACGATACATACATAGAATACAGGCAATTTCAACACAAAATAGTACGATACATACGTAGAATACAGGCAATTTCAACACAAAAAAGTACGATACATACATACATAGAATACAGGCAATTTCAACACAAAACAGTACGATACATACATAGAATGCAGGCAATTTCAACACAAAGGCCTCGGGAGATAGATGAAGAACAGACAGCATGTTTTATTTTATTTATTTTATATTTTATTTTATTCGTTTATATCGAGGATAATGGGATAAACGCTCTTGTGCTTTTTTTTTTTTTTTACATCCAGTCCCCGTGTGTATGCAGTTTTGTCAATGTCAGCTGTTCCCACCGGCGCACGATGGCCTACTCTTACGAAAAGCGGAACAGGATTTAACGTGTGCGCATGATGTTCTGCGTGCGTTCGCACACGGGGCATCGGTTTATAGTCTCATCCGAAGGACTTTTTGGGGAGTAATAATTATACATAATAGTAGTAATAAAAATAGTAGCAAGCACCCATCAGTCTCGGAAGACTATGGAGTTTTTGCGCTCTAGTCTTTTTAGAGCGCGAAGCCTGGGTAAGTAAGCAAGTATGGAGGGCAAACTGTTACCCATGCAGCAGACCCCCTACGCTACATACAGAGAATACAGGCAGTTCCAACACAAAGGCCTCGGGTGATAGAAAAGCCAGCATGTTTAAAGTCGGGTGCGCTGGGCCTTATCTTGTTAGGTGTTTGACGGCAGCACAACTCATTTGTTGCTCGTAGTTGTTGTCTAAGAGTTTGACGACGACGACAATAGTGACGACGACGAAGAAGTAGAACAAGAAGAACAAGACAATGAAGGAGAAAAGGGAGAGAAGTCATTCGGAAGATATTTTGAGTGGGCTGAGTTGGCGAGAGCTCATTGGTATTGCGAAAAGCATATAACATAAAGCCATCTATGATGCTGCTGCTGATAATGATGATGATGATGATGATGATGATGATGATGATGATGATGATGATGATGATGATGATGATGATGATGATAATGACAATGATGATGGTGACATTGATAACAATAACAACAACAGCTAACAACCCACAAACAATCACAATACCAACCAACTAACTTTCTACCCCCTCCCCCAACCTAAAAAAACCCAAACAACAAACAACCACCAACACCACCACCACCACCACCCCCAAAAGCATCTGATACCTCAACTCAGCGCTTCTTTATGTTTTCTGCTCTAACAGACAAAAGCCAAGTGGAGGAGCAGCTTCACCGCATCAACGGCAAGGGCAAGAAGATGCGCAAGCCCCGCACCATCTACAGCAGTCTGCAGCTTCAGCAACTGAACCGTCGGTTCCAGAGGACCCAGTACCTGGCCTTGCCCGAGAGAGCCGAGCTGGCTGCTTCCTTAGGCCTGACACAGACACAGGTAGGTTGAGAAAGAGGGAGTGAGTGAGTGAGTGAGTGAGAGAGAGAGAGAGCGAGAGAGAGAGAGAGAGAGAGAGAGAGAGAGAGAGAGAGAGAGAGAGAGAGAGGAGGAGAGCGAGAGAGAGAGAGAGAGAGAGAGAGAGGAGAGAGAGACGGGGTGGGGGGTGGGCAGGGGATGAGGGGGAGGTATGGATGGAGGGGATGAGGAATGATATGGGAAGGAAGAACGGAAGGATGGGAAAATACAGAGCAGGTGGATGGGGGAATGGAGGGAATCATGATTTAAGGGATGAGTGTGTGTGTTAAGTGTGTGTTTGTGTGTGCACATGCACGTGTTGATAGTCTGCGCACAGTACAAATATACAGAAATCGGGTATTGTACTGATAGTTAGGATACAGCAAGCAGGTAACCTAATCTCACCAATCTTTTCGACAGTAAGCTCGATCAGGATAAACAAGACCCATCCCACCGTTATCCGATATCTGCAGAGTCAGGTCTCCCCCCCCCCCTACACACACACATACACACACACATACACACACACACACAACCAACACACAGCATACATACACAAACACACATACAATTGATTTGATTTGATTTGATTTGATTTGATTTGATTTGACGCACACACTTCTATGGCAATAAACGATGTTCTGTTCTGTTCTGTTCTGTTCTGTTCTGTTCTGTTCTGTTCTGTTCTGTTCTGTTCTGTTCACACACACACACACACACACACACACACACACACACACACACACACACACCACCACCACCACCACCACCACCACACCACCACCACCACCACCACCACCACCACCACAAACAAACAAACCACAACAACAACAACAACAAACAAGCTTTCACAGAACCCAATCCCTTTAGGTTACAACTTCACCTGTGACCCAACCGGGATTGGAACTAACTGCCAGCATACAACCTTTGACCATCATTTCGCCCTTTCCGTCCACAGCTCTAATGGAGCGTGTGTCTGGAGATAGCCAATAGATAACCTTTGCAGCCCCCCCCCACAGCCCCAGCCCCACCCCACCCCACCCCACCCCACCCCACCCCACCCCACCCCACCCACTCCTACTTTAGACACAAGACCTTAAACACCCCCCCTCCCCACTCCTCTATCCCCTTCCTACCTACTGTCCACCAAAGTCACTTTCATGGAACGTACCGGTACCACCCCTTCGATTTAACCAAGAAAAAAAGCAAAGAAAAGCAAACAAAAAAAACTGTATCAACATAATTCAGCGTCTGTATAATTAGTCCAAGCTGTGAGGGGGTCGAAGGTATAATTATTATGCCTAGGAATCGTTGGACCATGGCCTACTGTAACGTACAAGTCTTTTTTATTTTTATTTTTGATTTT
The DNA here is from genome assembly GCA_030674155.1 of Stramonita haemastoma. Lineage (NCBI taxonomy): Eukaryota > Metazoa > Mollusca > Gastropoda > Neogastropoda > Muricidae > Stramonita > Stramonita haemastoma. Next base: position 10,292 of record JASPKP010002671.1, on the reverse strand, counting down.
CAACTTTGTGGACCTGTCACATGCTCTTTTTTGTATGTCCTTGTATTTTGGATGTATAGGTAGGTAGGTAGGTAGGTAGGTAGGTAGGTAGGTAGGTAGGTAGGTAGGTAGGTAGGTAGGTAGGTAGATGGATAGATAGATAGATAGATAGATAGATAGATAGACAGACAGACAGACAGACAGACAGACAGACAGACAGACAGACAGACAGACAGAGAGGGAGAGAGAGGGGGGGGGGGGAGGGGAGAGAGAGGGGGAGGGGAGGGAGAGAGAGAGAGAAAGAGAGAGAGAG
>JASPKP010002670.1:5000-22278 GCA_030674155.1 Stramonita haemastoma | reverse complement strand
CCATTTTTTTTTTAAACCCTTTTTTCTTTCTTTTTTTTTTTTTTGGGAAAGGGGGGCCCTCAACAGCCTTTCTTCTTGGGCCCCAAAAAAAAAAACAAAAAAAAAAAATTAAAGCTCCCCCAAAAAAAATTACCCCCTTGGTTTAAAAAGCAAGAAAAAAATTTTTTTTACCCAAAATCGTAAATTTCCATTTTAAAAAAAAAAATAAAAAAAAAAGCACAAAAAACTTTTACAAAATAAACCCCCCCCCAAAAAAATAAATGGCAAAATAATATTTTTTTGGGGGCCCCAAAAAGTTTTTCCCACTACCCTTTTTAAAAAAATGGTGGTTGGGTGTATTTTTTTAAACCCGGTTTTTAAACGGGGCCCCGTTTTTTTTTTAAAAATCTTTTTAGCGCGCCCAAAAACCCAAAATGGAAAACAAAGGGTTTGGGCCCCCGAAAACTTTTGTAAAAAAACCCTTAATGGGGAAAAAAAAATCCTTGCAGACGGGGAAAAAAAAAAAAAAGGGGTGGCGTGCATTGTGGCCACTCACCCCCCCCGGGAGAGCAGCTGTTTTTAAAACCAAACAAAAAATTCTTGACGGGGGTAAAAACTTTAAAAAAAAAAAAAATTAAATTTTATATTAGGCCTCGTTCCCAATGCAATTTTGGAGCCCCCTTTTTTTTCTTGTTGGGGGGTTGCCCCGTCCTCTTCGGGCCAAAAAAAAAACACCCCGCAAAAAAAAAAAAAAAAGGAAAAATTTTTTTCCCCTTCCCCCATTCTTCCTATCATATTTCCTGAATCACATTTTTTTTTTTTTTCCCTAGGCCGGAGAAAAAAACTCCCCCCGGGTTGTTTTTTCTGCGGTTTTTCATGTCGCGGCAGTGAACAGCGGTGGGTTTTTGGGGTCCCAAAAATGTGTGCGCTGCGGGCATGCGTGTTACAGGTGAAAAACCCTGTTTAAAAATTTTCGGGGTTTTTTTTTGCTTAGGTTTATTTTAAAGTTTTTTAAATTTTAACCCTTTCCCCCTTTAGTTTTTTTTTTTTTGTGCACACTTTCCCGAAATAGTGCCTTGGTTTTTGGGCCTGTTTTGTTTTTTTTCGGGGGGTAATCCGCTTGTTTTTATTTTCACCTTTTGCTTCGAAATTTCCCCCGGGGGTTTATTGCATTTTTGGGCCCCCCCAAGGAAAGGTGATTTTTCCTGGCCAAACATTGGAAGGACTATCCCCAAAATTTAGTTTAAAAGATCCCTTGCAATCAAAAAAAAAAACAGAGCTGGGAAAAACCCCCGATGTTAGGGCTGCATAAAAAGGGTTTCCCGGGAGGGATTTAAATTTAAATGCTTTGGGGCAAATTATTTTTTTTTTGAATTCACAAGTTAAAATAACCAGGACAATCCCTCTGGAGTTTTGCCAACATTCAAAAAAAATCATTTCAAAGCCATTATCATATCGAAAAATTGAGAAACCAGCCCTCAAATAAACGCTAGCCCAGCTTATTTCAAGTACCATTATAAAGGTTTTATACTGATTTATAAATCGTAACATCAGAAAATAAAACGGGAGGAGGGAAACTCGTAAATCTTAGGCCAGGCTAATAATATCTACCAAAGCTATCTGGGCACCAAGCACTTCAACAGGATTGATGTCCTAACAGAAAAAGGAAAAAATTGCTTATCGTGATCATTTACAGGATTGCGAAAACTTTGGGAATTAAAAATATATCTTGATACCTACATAATCATCTTAAGAGTAGCTTTGAAGTTTTTTCACAGCTCTATAAGAAAAAATATCTTGTAAGGGAAAATAATGTACAAACATTTGTCGATGGAAAATTTTGGGAACTTTACACACAGTGACCAAACGGTTCGTTATAAAAGGGTGGAGCTTTTTTTCGCGGGACACCAACTCAATAGTATGGAAGGATTTATATTCTATACCAACTTAATTAAATAGGGATAGAAAATCTTTATACTTTAGACACAACTCTCTACAGGGAGAATAGGACTGTAAAACCTTGAAAAGAACTAGTTTCATTTGAAGCAGAACATACAGGTGGGAAAGTAAACAAAGATAAAACAGTGCACGGACTTCATCACACCCGTATGTGCAAATAATATTACATTTTTGTCACCAATTAACTCAATATGAAGGAATACTCTATAACTCAGTTTGAAGAGAAGAACTTTATACTTTTGATCATAAGCTAACTCAATATGAAGGGAAAGAACTTTGTACTGATAACAGCGGACTCAATATGAAGGGAAGACTTTATTAATATTGATAAATAGCTAACTCGATATGAAAGGGAAGAACTTTGTACTTTGATTAGCATTACATTTGAAAAGTGAAGGGGGAAAAAATTTACACTTTGATTACCAGCTATTCATTGTGCGGAAAAACACCTAATACTATTTTTTTTTCGTTAAAATCTATCTTCACTACAAATACAACTCCTTTTTTTAGATACAACTCACTCCATATGACCGGAAAGTGCTTTAGACCTTGATACACAAGGAAATCAATTTTAAAGAAAAAGTTTACACTTTGATACCAACTAAATCAGTGTCAAGAAATTATTGCTACAAACCAGTTTCATACGAAAAACAGAAACTATATTCTTAGGTTTCCAACTTAATTGAAAGAAAAAAACTTTATGCTTTGAGACAACTATTTCGAATAAAATGATAGGAAGTTGATGCGTGGACAACGATTCCTATATGGAAGAGAAAGACGTTATCATTTGGACCGGTAATTTCACCATGAAGGAAAAAACTTTATGCTTTAGATAGAACTAACTCAAACAAAGGATAAGAGCAATGTTACGCCAACTATAGGAATATGAAGGGAAGGAATTCGATACTTGATACAAAAAATAATGATATATGAAAGGGGGAACTTTTTTTCTCTGTAATATCTGAATATGAGGAGGGACAAAACAGTTTGGTAATTATCTTGATACAAAACTTAGAATTTATTCCTTGACTCAACTAGCTCAGTAGCAAGGGGTTAATTTAGAATGGAGAAAAAAAACTTAGTGCAACTTCAAGGGAAGGAAAGGATCTACACTAACCAGCTAAGGGGATCTCAATGTAAAAAAATGTATACCGATAAATCTAACTAATAGAATTTAAACCCAAAACATGTGTCACATTTTGGGATAAAACCGGGGGTTGTAACCCCCTACAGTAAACACTTTTTTTTTTTTTTTTAGTATTGCCCTATTTTAAAAGGTTAGCTAAAGGGGCTGGCGTTTTTGTTGTTGATGTGATGTTTTAGCCCCAGGGAGATTTTGATGTATGGACTGTGGTCGCAAGTCTCCTACTTCAGAGCTGTGGGTCCTCAAAAAATTGTTACATTTCTTGAAGCATTCATTTCCCATGCAAGCAAAGGATGCTATAACTATTATTCCTTTTTTTTCTGCATGTCAATCTCTCGCAAATCCTTCTCTATCACGGTTTTCTCGGAATAAAATTAATTTCAACGGTCAGAAAACCCCAAACCTCTCTTTCCCTGTGTCTTTCCCTTAATGAGCTGTGTCCCCCATAACCGCAGACTGAGTCAGGTTAAAGGAACCCGGGTGTCAAAGATTTTAATAGTTAGGTCAACATGGTGAAGTGTTAGGGTTTGCGGCATGGGGCAAGAAACTGGGGGTTTAGAGTTGGTGTTAACAGCTCCAGGGAACAGCAACAGGGAAAAAAAGAAAGTATCGGGAAAATACTGCTCTTTCTTCAAGCATCCTGCACTCGGCTTGTGCATCATTTTGTCTCTTAAGTGATCTCGCAAAATCAAGGTAAAATAATTTGTTTCTACAAAATAGGCCATGCCTTACCGTAATGAACAATGGCACAAATTTGCAACACACAAATGTCTGAATCTGAGTGTGCATTTCTAGAAGTTTTCGTCAGGTTTCTGTTTTGTAGAGTACTTCGGATCGGAAATTATATTTAGAAATTTTGCATTTTTGGGCGCCAAATCAAATGAAGTTGTAAGCCAGTATAAAGAGTTGTTGACGAATGTTTTTCAAAAGGCAATCTAAATAGAACAATGTGTGTGGTGTGTGTGTGTGTGTGTTGTGTGTGTGTGTGTGTGTGTGTGTGTGTGGTGTGTGTGTGTGTGTGTGTGTGTGTGTGTGTGTGTGTGTGTGTGTGTTTGGCCTCTGTCTATGTGTCTGTGTCTGTGTGTGATGTGTCTGTGTGGTGTTCGTGTGTGTGTGTGTCTGTGTGTATGTGTCTGTGTGTTTTTAATTGTGTTTGGGACCAATCCTCACCCTATTCTCAGTATAAGAAAAATGTCCGCATACTACCAAAGCTGTGATATGAAGAAAATGACCATTTCACTTTGAAAACGACAAATGATAAAAAAAAAAAACAATTATAATAGTAGCAAAATATTCATAAAACAGAACTTAATACTTAAAAAGGGAAATTTTTTTTCAATATGGAGAGGAAGAATTATAATCTTTGACTCCATTGGTACAAATAAAGAGAAAGTACAAACTAACTTATCATGAACGAAAGAAACTTTTGCCTTGGACACCAAATAACTCTACATAAAAACTTACTTTTATGATTTGATACTAGCATTCTTTTGAAGGGGAGACCTATTACACTTTTACACAAAACTGAATAAATAAGGAAAAAAAATCATATTATTTAAAAGCAACCAGCTCAATATAAAAGAATACGCTGCTTTGGACTTTGATACCAACTTAATACGAAGACGGAACCTTATACTTTCAACCAAATAACTTCAAAATGTAGAAAAGAAATGTTCAATGAAAAAAATTGATACAAACTAAGTGTGAAGACAGATGTTTAATACTCTGATACCAACTACTCAATACAAACTAAATAACTTAGTACTTTGATGAAAATGTTTGAATGGACAAAGAAAACATGCATGTGTTCAGCAGCTAACTCGTATTGGGGGAAAGAGCTTTACGCCTTGATATCTTAGATAAGGAGTAAGGAATTCTATACACCGACAGTAACTAACACACGGGGACTGGATGTAAAAAAGCACAAGAGTGCTTATCCCATTATCCTCGATATAAAAGAATTTTTTTTTAAATAATAAAAAAAAGAAAAGAATATAATTTGATAATGGAAGAAACAGCTTTTGCTTTAATAGTAACAAACTTGATAGGTGAAAATAACTTTACTATAAAAGAAAAGCTATACTTTGATACCAGTTAACCGACTATACAAACGGCCTCTTACTTGAATACAAACTAACTCACTATAAAGGAAAGGAGTTAAGACTTATGTACAATCTAGCCCAATATGAAAGAACTTTACACTGATGTCAACTCAGCTCGTATGAAAAAAAAAATCTTTATGCCCTGAAGCCATCTAACCAAAAACGAAGGAAATTTTTTTACATTTCCATGCCCCTATTTCATTAATTATAAAGGGAAAAATGTTTAGTTTTAATGAACTGTACTATTTTTTTTCTTTTACTCGTCCTGGCAACTAAATAGGATGTGATAAATTGTGGGGACAAAAACTGGCAGAGCAGAGTGATTTGAGGGCTACGTTTTCTCCTGGAGTTAACATCAGTGCCGACTCCAACCCCCCCCCCCCCCCCTAAAGTCCTTCGGATGAGACTATTAACCGAGGTACCGTGTGCGGACGCACGCAGAACATCTTGCACACACATTAAAACCTGTTCCGCTTTTCAAAAGATCAGGCTATTGTGTGCCTGTGGGAACGGGATGACAAAATTGACAAAATGCATACACACAGGGGCTGAATATAAAGAAGCACACAAGTATTATTCCATTTTCCTCGAAATAGCGCACGCGCGCTCGCACGCAAGCACGCATACCTGTGCGCACCACACACACACACACACACACACACACACACACACACACACACACACACACACACACACACACACAGAGAAATACGTGGTCTAAAGGTAACACATCTACCTAGAAAAGTGCAGCTTTGATCTCCGTTCAATGTTCTGTAGTGGTGTCTTCCCTGGTGTAAAAGTTCGTGGCATTTTCCGTGGTGTAGCGTAGTCTTCCTTGGTGTAGCGTAGTCTTCCATGGAGTAGCGATGTCTTCCTTGGTGTAGCGTAGTCTTCCTTGGAGTAGCGAGGTCTTCCATGGTGTAGCGAGGTCTTCCATGGTGTAGCGAGGTCTTCCTTGGTGTAGCGTAGTCTTCCATGGAGTAGCGAGGTCTTCCATAGTGTAGCGTAGTCTTCCATGGAGTAGCGAGGTCTTCCATGGTGTAGCGAGGTCTTCCTTGGTGTAGCGAGGTCTTCCATGGAGTAGCGAGGTCTTCCTTGGTGTAGCGTGGTCTTCCTTGGTGTAGCGTAGTCGTCCGTTGTGTACCGTAGTTTCTCTTGGTGTAGCGTAGTCTCCCTTGGTGTAGCGTAGTCTCCCTTGGTGTAGCGTAGTCTTCCTAGGTACTGTTTTCCTTGGTGTAGCGTAGTCTTCCTTGGTGTAGCGTAGTCTTCCTTGGTGTAGCGTAGTCTTCCTTGGTGTAGTGTAGTCTTCCTTGGTGCAGAGTAGTCTTCCGAGGTGTGACATAGTCTTCCTTGACATAACGTAGTCTTCCGTGTTGTAGCGTAATTTCCGTGGTGTTTGTTTTCCGCGGTATAATTTTGTCTTCCATGGTGTTGTTTCCTGTAGCGTAGCGTAGTTTCCGCGGTGTTTTCCGTGGTTTAGGGTAGTCTTCTATGGTGGTGTTTTCCGCAGTGTAGCCGAGTCTTTCCTGGTGTTCTATTCCATGGTGTAGCGTAGTTTTCCATGGTGTAGCGTAGTTTTCCATGGTGTTGTTTTCGGTGGTGGAGCGTAGTTTTCCATGGTGTTGTTTTCCGTGGTGGAGCGTAGTTTTCCATGGTGTTCTTTTCCGCGGTGTAGCGTAGTTTTCCATGGTGCTCTTTTCCGCGGTGTAGTGTAGTTTTCCATGGTGTTGTTTTCAGTGGTGTAGCGTTGTCTTTCGTGATGTTTTAGTGGTATAGTGTAGTTTCTATGGTGGTGTTTTCTATGATGTAGCGTAGTATTCCTTGGTGTGGCGTAGTCTTCCATGGTGTTGTTTTCCGTGATGTAGCGTATCCTTATATAATAAATAAATAAATACATAGACATTATATAGCACTTTATCTTGCAAAAACAAATCAAATCGCTTGGAAAACTACCCCAAAAACAAATCAAAGCCTTCCGTGGTAGACTCGGGTGTGGTGTTTTCCGGGGTGCAGTCATCCATGGTGCAGACTTCTGTGGTAAGGTTTTCACTGGTTTTGTACAGCCATGGCATCAGAGGAGCCTGAAAAGGAAAAAGTTTAGTTGAAGAATGAAAACTCACGGTTTGGATTTCTTTTTTTTTTTGGTTATCATTTCTGGGCTAGAGCTCCAAGGCTCACCAATGGTGAGATTTGGGGTATCCGACCTTTTTTGGGGTGTTTTTTTTTGTTTTGTTTTGTTTTACTAACTTTAAGGTAGCTGCATTCCGACGGGAGATCTAATTTCATTAATGTTCATGCAGTGAACAAAGGTGGTTTTCTCTAGGTACAGCTCAAAACACCTGTTCGAAAGGATTGATTCCTCCCCCCTCCTGGCGTTAATACTAGTCCTGACTTCACTCTCCAGAAGTCTTCAGGGTGGGTCTATATACTGGTAAACAACAAAAACCATACATGGTCCAGGCTGATTGATGCGAGATACAGATGTAAGCAAGGAGCTCATGCCCATTAATGTTTAGCTTTGATGTATGTTGACTTTGTTTTCATCCATGACAAAGTTTTAGCATGAACTGTACTTTCCAGGTAAGGGTAAAACCTTCTGAAGCCTGAGTTCAGCTGCCTACATCAAGTGCTTGAAGAAAATGGCCACATATGCAAACTTCTCATCCAGATATTCGCGTACCATGCAGTCAGTGATATTCCTAAGTAAGATGTAGGGGCATAGGGGATATTCTTGAGTACACTCAGAACGTTCAGCTGTGGAATGCCCATCAACACATGTCACACTGGTTTTACCTTATTGAGTGCTTCCCCTTGCTCGTGCCGCGTCCTCAGCGTTGAAGTACCTAGGACGGGAACAGTCTTGATGACAGAAGGTTTCTGCACAAAAACCTTGGCATTTCAGAATTAAATGCCTGCCTGCACATACAGAGAGAGAGACAGAGAGACAGAGAGACAAGAGAGAGAGAGAGAGAAGAGAGAGAGAGAGAGAAGAGAGAGAGAGAGAGAGAGAGAGAGAGAGAGAGAGAGAGAGAGGTGGGAGCACATTTACAGAGAGGAACAAATTCCACATGCAGAAAGTAAATCTTTAATGGGAGGTAATGCTCTTGTGATGACTTGCTCGCCCCTTGGAGGTCAGCTTGAATTTCGCACAGAGAAATCTACGATAACTAAAACTACACAACGTGACGCAATGCGACGCGACTCGGCACGGTACAACACGGCACAGCACAGCACAGCACAGCACAGCACAGCACAGCACAGCACAGCACAGCACGGCACTCGACCCGACCCAGACCAACCCGACCTGACCCGGCACGGCACGACACGAACCGACACGGCAAGAGACTTGACCCGAGCCGACCCGACCCGGCATTACGCGACGCGAGGCGACCCGACCCGGCATTACGCGACGCGACGAGACCCGACCCGGCATTACGCGACGCGACACGACCCGACCCGGCATTTCGCGACGCGATCCGACCCGGTTCGGCAGGGCACAACACAACTCGACACACTACAAAGGTAAGACAGATAAAGAGACTTACTGGAATTGTGCAGTTCCATTCCTGACATGCAGGACTGTGGCTGACATCCGACAGTGCACCCTGCTACCTGGAAAACAGACAGGCTCTGTCAGGTACACAGTCATTATCCCCCGAAGCACTGTTTGTAAAACTAACTGCAGTGCCCCACCGACACCTGGAGGAGTGAAGAGAGAAGTAACCTCCGCAGCCTTGGACAGATGATCACAGTGGACAATGCAGAACTTTGGGACACAGGGAACTGGAGCCTGTCTCGGTGAAATAAAACAGCACAGAAATCGGAAATGATTTTTTCCCTCGATAGGGCATCCTTGATATCATTGTAGATCTCACTTGCTCTAAAGCAAACACCGAATACTTTGCATGTTGTTGCAAACTATATTGTGCCATAATTTTTCACTTGAGATTTTTAGGCCTAAAAATAAAATCTTGACTCCCGGCTAACTATTAATTGTTATTATAGATTACTCTTTTGTCAGGAAAAGATCACATTGTGTACTGAGAATACTATCGCTATCATTAGCATTATAATAATTATTATCATTACAAGTATTATTACTATTAACATTATCATTAATATCATTATTCTGTGGATTATTGATGTAAGCAAAGTGTAAACACCGATATTAAAATGTTCTGATTTAAATCATGTTGAGATTGTCTTCATTCCTGACATACCTTTAGCATCAGCTTTACTCTCAATAAAAGGGGAAAAAATCCTGAAGCCAGAGTATAGCTGCCTATACAGTAAGGCACTTTAAAAAATCCGGTAATATACACAAACTTCTCACTCACAGATTTCTTATAATCTCAGTGATATTCCTCAGCCAGACAGAGTACATCTTGAGTACCCTCGGAAGGTTAAGCTATGGAACAGCCAACAACAACAACAACAGATGACATACTGGTGTTACCTTTTTGGGTGCTTCCACTTGCTCCTGCCGCGTCCTCAGGCAGTGAAGTACCTAGGACGGGAACAGTCTTGATGACAGAAGGATGCTGCTTCTGTTTCTTCTTTGTCGACCGCTCAGGCAGCAGCTAGTGTCTGTCCTATGAGCAGAACTGTGTTGGGCTTGCCGTAAAGCCCCTGACAAGTCAGGCCCAGCGCTTCCGACTTCGGCGTGGCGATGACAGAATGACTCTACAAGGAGAAAAGCAAGATATTTTGAACTCAAATGCCTACACACACATACACACACACGCGCGCGCGCGCGCGCGCGCGCGCGCGCGCGCACACACACACACACACACAGACAGAGACAGAGAGAGAGAGAGAGAGAGAGCGAGAGAGCGAGAGAGAGATGCCAGACCAACAAAGTCAGCACTGAATAAGGCAGCGTTTTTCTAGATTTGAACAAAGTTTGTCTGGAAATAGGTAATTGGGGGAACAGTCATTTATTTTATCAGCACCACACCACACGGTATGACAGAGTTATACAATTGCAGTACGATATGTTACAATGCAACACAATATCAGTAAACAGTGCATTACAATACTTTACAATAATATCATTCAACACAGAATATGATGCGACAGAAACGCCCAACAAAAACAGATGACATACTGGTATTACCGTTTAGAATGCGTCCACTTGCTCGCGCCGCATCCTCAGGCGATGAAGTACCTAGGACGGGAACAGTCTTGAAGACATGAGGATTTCTGCACACAAAAATTGAGACATTTCAAAACTGAATGCCTGCTCGCACACGCGCGCCTACTCGCGCGCGCACACACATATTATATTATATATATATATATATATATATATATATATATATATATATATTATATATATATATATATATATATATATATATATATATACACATACACAGAGAGACATATAGACACAGACACAGAACACAGACACAGAGAGAGAGAGAGAGAGAGAGAGAGAGAGAGAGAGAGAGAGAGAGAGAGAGAGAGAGAGAGAAGAGAGAGAGAGAGAGATTAAATTATTTCTTTTATATCGAGTATAATGGACTAAGCATTCATTTGCTTTTTTTCATCCAGTCCCCGTGTGTATGCAGTATTGTAAATCTCGTCATCTGTTCCCACCGGCACACAATGGCCTCCTCTTACGAAGAGCGGAACAGGATTTAACGTGTGCGCAAGATGTTGTGCGTTCTGTCCTACACGGGGCCTCGGTTTAGAGTCTCATCCAAAAGACTATTAGGGAGAGTGGAATCAGCACTGATGCTGACTCCAGGGGAAAAATCCCCTCCAACGGGAATCGAACTCGGGTCGTCAAATTGCGAGCGCAATGTTCTGACCACTAGGCTATCCCGTCTCCCTCTTGGGGGGGGGGGGGAGAGAGAGAGAGAGAGAGAGAGAGAGAGAGAGAGAGGAGAGAGAGAGAGAGAGAGAGAGAGAGAGAAGAGAGAGAGAGAGAGAGAGAGAGAGAGAGAGTATATATAATGTTATGTATTCTGTACCTTTTAGAAAACGCACAATTGTTATGGATGTGTTAGCCAATAATTCAAAGCGCTTTCCTCGCATTGACTGCTGACCTTTTCTTTGGTCCAGGCCAACTACTACTGCTTCTGCAATTACTACTATTATTTCTTCGAAGAAGAAGAATCGTGATAGTAATAATGCACCTTAATTACTCTATGTTTCTCGATATTAACTTCCCTGCTTCATTTGATGTCTTGCCTAGCTTCATATAAAGATATGTATTCAATACAATAAACTGCAGGTGATATTTTGTTCATTTAAGGGCCTACAGGTACAAGTAACAAAACTTTAATAGCTAAGGTGATGCATTTCCTATTGTTTATAATTCAGATATCATTGGTACCCAGCTTTAATCTTGACAGTACTTGACAAATCAGAGGGACATTCTATCATCTTTCATAACTTGTATTCACGCTTGCTGGTGCTTATTTTCATTATGTATACAGGGATGCAAAATATCAAAAATGCACCTTAAAGGTGTGAAAGTTTTCTCTTTTTTGGGTAAGTTATGGAACAAAACATTCAACATAAATGAAGAAAACATTGCATGTGCACTTACCTCTGTGAGGTCTTGATACGTGTAACAGTCACGACGCCAGAGACAGGGCCAGAGAACTAAGATGACCCACATGACTTTTGACATCTATGCTAACACTTTTAAGGAATCAGGGCGAGATGGGAGAGACCCGGAAGGTCGAGCAAATGCTTGAACAAAGTCTGAGGGCTAGATGTGTCCTTTCCTCTTCAGCATTGTGTGCAAGGGTTTTGCTGGCTGTGTCAGTTTAGGACACCAAAACCAATGTCGAGGCGTAGTATACCAATCTGTGTGATCACAGAGTACGGTTCAAAGGCTCCTGATGAAGGTCTGAAATCTGCGATCATTGAGCCTTACATAAAACTCCAGGGACGAATGATTTGAGCTTTGGAAATGCAAAATACTGAGGTACATTTGTGGACAGTATGCACACACACCTTGACAGGTTGTACTCAGTACAAACATACCTGTGAAGTACGCATGGTAGCGGTTTTATGGCAGGAGGCTTTGCATTTCTTACCTTTCACATGCTGCTGCATGTCGAATATCAGATGTCCACAGAGACCGCAGTCCTTACTGCTCTCACTGCATTTGATCTCTGTATTGTTTCAGCCAAGTGGGAGCAGATCCTAGATCCCTGGGCAACAATGCTAGGCTCTGCACCGGATTTGCTCTTCAGGGGCATGTCTTTCAGGAGCGTGCCCTTCAGGGGCTTATTCTTCAGGAGTTTGCCCTTCAGGGGTTTGTCTTTCAGGAGTGTGCCCTTCAGGGGCTGGTCTTCTAGGAATGTGCCCTTCAGGGGCTGGTTTTCTAGGAGTGTGCCCTTCAGGGACTGGTCTCTCAGGATTTTGCCCTTCAGGGGCCTGTATTGCATTACGAGTCTGCCCTTCAGGAGCTTGTTTTGCATGGTTTCTTTTTGCCCTTCAGGGGCTTGTTTTGCATGCATGATTTTGCCCTTCAGGGGCCTGTTTTGCATGTTTCTGCCCTTCAGGGGCCTGTTGTGCATGTTTCTGCCCTTCAGGGGCCTGTTTTGCATGCAGGGTGCTGCCCTTCAGGGGCCTGTTTTGCATGTTTCTGCCCTTCAGGGGCCTGTTTTGCATGCAGGGTTTTGCCCTTCAGGGGCCTGTTTTACATGTTTCTGCCCTTCAAGGGCTTTTCTTGCATGCAGGATGCTGTCCTTTAGAGACTGTTTTTTCCAGGAGTTTTCCATTTAAGGACTTTTCTAGGACTCTTAACTTCAGGGACTTCTACCGAGTATACTGCCCTTCAGAAGGTCGACTCTTCAGGGTTGTGTTCAAGCATTACTCCTTGTCTCCGGTTATTACCCGTCCTCCCTATCGGTCTTACATAGGTCAGGTTAAGTCATGTGGGTGAGGACAAGTCCACTGGGCCCTGTGCTCCAGCATCGTGCTGCTGGTGTCTTCACATCCTGCAGTGGACAGGTCCAGGAGGAGTGGGGAAGACCTGGTGGAAAACATGAGCAACTGTCTACTACAGATCTATAGCACAATACCCACGGCAAAACTGTGAGGGTTGCTGAAAGTTTTTATTTTTTTATTATGTGTTTTCATCATTTATACTTTGTTCCATGATCCTGTCTTTTCATTAATTCTTTCGGCAGATCCTTTAGAAATAATTATGAAAAAAGTCTTCTGCGTGCGTGCAAGATGTCCTACCAAAAGGTCTTCTGACATGTGTTCAACATGTTCTGCACACGTTCGCACACAGAACCTGGGTTCAGAGTCTTTTCTGAAGAACTTGCAGGGTATGAAGTTCGAACAATATTTTTTGTTACATCTTCTGTGACGTTTCAGTCCTACTGTTCCCGCCCTGCTAATTTTAATCTTTCCACCACAGCCATGCAAAGAAATGTGTGGCATTTTCAGGGTCAAAAGTCCATAGGGAGACTATCAATGTCAGGCCGCGGTGGGGCCACCAGCCAGAGGGGCAAGAAAAAAAACATCACTGTTGCCGGGAAAAGTTTGATACTAGTCTATGGCAAATTTCATGGTCAATACATTGTGGATGCTTTTGAAGTTGGTCTTACCATTTAAAAAAAATCTACTGAAAGGGAAATACATTAGCATGTATTATAGATGCCCCTCCCACAGTCAAAACCAATTTTTAGTGAAAAAATATTTTGATCTATACATTTCCAAGTACTATAGCTCTTGAAAATTGAGTTTAATTCTATTTCCAGTCTCAGCATATTTATTTGCATGAAATTTGGGTTTCTCTCCCAGGAGGGAGAGAGTGCGTTGCCACAAAAAGCAGTGCCATTCAGTAAAAAAATGAAAAGGTCCTGCTTTTTAGTGTATTTGCTTCCCATTAGAATGCCTTTTTCTACAGAATTTTTATAGAGAACACTTTCTTGGTGTCATGGGTTCTTTTACTTGTTCTGAATGCGTGTTGCATGCAAGACCTTGTTCACTATTTGATCCGAAAGACGTGCACACAGATCACCACTCACAGTCTAGTGGATGGGGTACATTTTCGGGCAAAAACGGCGATAAAACGCAAAAACACTGATCCCCCCCAATTACCAGTAATGGACAACAATGACATCATTGATAGAAGCGATAATATAAGATTCAAATCCTCCAGTCTTTAACACATGAATAATGACACGCAACTTTATTGTATTAAACTATCGAATATTTATTTATTTACTTATTGTCCATATTTTTCTCTCAAGAAAAGGTCAAGCACAACTCATAAATGTAGAGTCAAGCAATCAAAACTGCGTTGACAACAAATGTTTAATATCAGCAAGTGTGGATAGACTTTAAAATGACTACAACAACAAAACGTCAAAACTCGTTCCGCCTTTGGGAAGAGTTGGCCGTTCTGTGCCGGTAGGAACGGATATTTTTTAGAACCGCACGCCCATAGGTGTTGTGTTTAGACATCATTCTTGAACTCGGAATGCGGCTACCTTAACGGTGGGTAAAAACAGTCACTTACACAAAATCTCAACTTCAGTGAAGCTTGGAGCACTAGCCGGAGAAGGAAAACAATGATAGATGTTAAATCTCACATACATTCAGACAACAGGCAAAAAAACCATTATTCCATTTATCCTTATTGTCAGTTCTGTTGTGAAAACATCAAAACTGCCCTGCAAAAACTTTCAGCAAGAAAATTTATTTTATTTTATTTTATACCACTTTATGTCACACCAGATTTCTCTGCGTGAAAGTCAGGCTTGCTCTCCCGGGGAGAGCGCGTCGCCACATGTGCAGCGTCTATCCATTTTTTTTTTCCTCAGGGATGGTGTCTAAACACGACACCTGTGTGCATGCTATTTTTTTTTTTTAATTTTGTCATCCGCTCCTACCGGCACACGATGGCCCGCTCTTCCGAAAGGTGGAACGTGGTTTTAACGTGTGCGCAAGATGTTCTGCGTGCGTTCACACACGGGGCCTTGGTTTATTGTCTCATCCGAATGACTTTGACATTCAGTTCGATTTATGAACATGTCTTAAAACACAAGATGTTTATTTGCACCTGTGGGTGTAAGGATGCCTGCCTACCAATAAATATAAAGATCGTGTGTCAAAAAAATCTTTTTTTCCATTTCCCAATTCTACAGTTCTCTATTTGACAATATTCAAAAACCGGCTGTAAGAAGGAGGAGAGCATCTGAATATCTTTCCCATTATAATAGGAGGAAGGGTTTACGCTTTCTCGAGGGAGGGGGGGGGGGGGTGAGGGGTAGGAGTTAAGATCTTAAAGTCACACTAAAAACTTTCCCTTATATCCTGCTTTAACTTTATGACCAAAAACTATTTTAACTAGAAAGTCTGGCTCTGTGTGTGTTGTGTGTGTGTGTGTGTGTGTGTGTGTGTGTGTGTGTGTGTGTGTGTGTGTGTGTGTGTGTGTGTGTGTTTGAAGGATGGGGTATTGGTGACAGTGCCAAACCATTTTGGTTCATGACAACTGTGCCCTCCAATTTGCAACACCACAGAATAGGCCTGGTGGGTTTATGACACAACTAGACCACATCAGACTCTTCCTTAAGGTCCCGTTTGTGAAGGCACCAGATCACTCTTTGCCTTCAAGAGCAAGATTTCTCGGCAGCAGCTGTCAAGCCATTTACAAAAGCAGGTTTTTCCCTCAAAGCTCTAATACAAATATCAATTGATACAGCCTTGTTACTAAGTAACTACTTCTAACTAAAAAGTTACTTACCAGTACTGCTCTCCTTCATAGTCTTTAAAAATAGACAAAAGCCCAAACATGATGTGATGTTCAGAATCCCACATCTTGTTTTTTCGAGCTGGTCAAGTGGTCCACACTGCATGCAGATGTCAGGCGGTTTGAAATGGCAAAGAAAAAAAAGAAAAAAAGAAAATCACATCAACTCACCTGACCTACCTCCACAGAGACATGATTTGCACGTGAAGTGTTGTGTCGCTAAATGTGTTTACTGTCCCTAACTGAAGTCAGACCTTCAAGTGCAAAACAACCCCAACCTGGTCTAAATGAAACTGGAAATTATTTCTAAACTGCTGAGCACACCGCTTTCTGTCAATAGGCTTGAAAACCGACTCAAACTGAAAGCCATAAAAAGATACTATCTAGATAAAAGATCAAACTCAAAACGAGTGCAAGACTTCCTGACTTTCCGAGTAAATTTTCTTGTTCTAATGATAGGCACGCTCCTAAGGAGAATGTCAGATTCAGATTCCTTTGTTTAGCAATTTGCAGCCTGTGTACTGACAGCCCATCTGTGGTAGAGGGAAGGAGAAGTTTATTAAGTTTCCACATGAAGTTTTAGAACCAGGGACAAGTTCTTACCTCTCTTGAGCATGTTTACTTTACGACTTTCACCACTTTATGACACAACACAGGCAGGTTGCGTTCAGATTCAAGGTTTTGTTCAGCTGGTCACAAACGTTTTACCCTTTGGGTTTTTCTTTGGGTAGTGATTTGTAGGCTGCTTTCAAAAATGTATGTGTGCGTGTGGCAACGGCCTTGCACTACTGTTCTGTAGTGCATCATATTGTATATTATTATCATTAATATTATGTGTAATACTATTTATTGTTGTGTACACTATGTTCAGCTTTCATTCTGACAGATTTGCTATATTCCAGGCAGGCTGCCCTCTTCGGGCTGTGGTGTCGCCACAAGAACAGCGCCATGCAGATCAAAGATGATAGTAAAATGTGTATGAATACTGTAGAGCACTCTCATAATGCCGTGGGCTCCGTTACTGCGCAAAAATTGGGGTAGGACAAGACTCAAACAGGCCTTTTCGTCACATCTCGATGTGCGCCTTATTCTTGGGTTGTGTATGTAAGTGTGCATAAGTGCGCGCGCTAGTTTTTGTGCGGTTTTTTGTGTTTGTGCGTGTGGTGACGGTACTGCACTGTGCTGTGGTGCCTCATATAGTACACTATCATTAATACTATGTGTAATACTATGTATTGCTGCGTACAATGTACCAGTTTTCGTCCCACAGACTTCGTATATTGAGCTGGGCTGCTTCCTTTGGGGCAGTGGTCTCGCCACAAGACCAGTGCCATGTATATGAAAGATCCTAGGAAAGTGTGT
>JASPKP010002670.1:0-2500 GCA_030674155.1 Stramonita haemastoma | reverse complement strand
CCGGCCAAAAAGGGCGGTTTGGGGCAAAGACGGGACCCAAAGAGCGTTTTCCGGGCCCCCGCCTACCCCAACTTTGACACGGTTACAGACCCCAAGGCACCAAGACAATATGGCACTGTATGCATACACCTCTCCTGCCATTTTCCATGTGTGTGGCGCTGGACTCGTGGCTATTCCGCGGCCCAAGACTGGGGAAAGCTAGTTTCTTGCAAGGAAATCTGCAACGGATACGCATCTAAAACCAAGCAGGGCGCACAATAATAATGCCAATATACACAATACAGCACCACAGCCAAGTGCAGGGTCCCCTTCCACATGCCCCCAAACAAATACACTGACAAACACGCGCGCCGCGCGCGTGCGCATACACATCCCCCTCCCAGGCAAAAAGGTGCGGTTTTGGGCAAAGACGGGACCCAAAGAGCCGTTTTCATGCCCTCCAAACCCAAATTTTGCTTTGGTCTACAGACCCCAAGGCACCAAGACATATGGCACTGTAGCAAACACCAACCCTCCCATTTTCCAGGTGTGTGGGGTCGGACTCGTGGCGACTCCGCGGCCCTCAAAGCTGAGAAATCAGTTTCTTGCAAAAAATCTACAGGTGTACGCAACAAAAACCAAGCAGGGCGCAGGATAAAATGACAAAACACAATATCAGCACCACACCAAGTGCGGGGTCCCCTCCACGTGCGTGGCACAAAAAACAAACACCGGCAAAATCCACGCCGCGCGCGGGCAGCACGCAGACCCACCCCCCGCCCGAAAAGGGGGCGTTTTGGGCAAAGACGGGACCCAAGATCGTTTTCAGGCCCGTCCTACCCCATTTTTTATAGGTTTCAGACCCCAAGGCACCAAAACAATATTGCACTGTATGCACACACCCCTCCTCCCTTTTTTTCCATTTGTGGCGCCGGACTCGTGGCGACTCCGCGGCCCTCGAGAGGAGAAAAGTTCCTTGCAAGAAATCTGCTACGTTGTACGCAATAAAAAACCAAGCGGGGCAGGATAATAATGAAATACACAGAAATATCAAGCACACAGCCAATGCAAGGGTCCCCTCCACATGCCGCACACAAACACACTGACAAACACCTGCGTCGCGAGCGTCGCACACGCATTTCCACTCCCGGGCCTAAAAGGTGCGGTTTTGGGCCAAAGACGGGCCCGAGTCTTTTTCCCCAGGCCCTTCCTACCCCAACTTTGACACGGTTTCAGACCCCAAGGTACCAGGACATATGGCACGTATCATACACCCTTTTCCTACCATTTTCCATGTGTGTGGCGCCGGATCGTGGGCGACTCCGCAGCCCTCGAGAGCTGAAAACATTTCCCTTTTGCAAGGAAAACTCTAAGGGGGTAGCAATAAAAACCAAGCAGGGCGCACGATAATAATGACAATACACATGTGTACCCTTATCAGACCACACCAAGTCAGGGTCCCCTCCCACACGTGCACACATCTATGCTACACTGAAAACACCTTTCCCGCGCGCGCTCGCTGTGTTTGTAGGTGCGTTCGTTTGTGTGCGCGCGTGTGTCAAGACCCTGCAGTTTTCCTGTGTGCATGCATTGTATGTTTTAATCCATGTGTGTTCTGGGGGTCATCTATGGTACACTGTACCACGCTTCCTCCCGACAAACTTGACCCTCGTCACACGGGGTTGCCATCTTCGGGGCAGCGGGTCGCCACATTTCCGCCCACCCACACAAAATGGTTTTTGGAAGTTGTATGCATAGCGTAGGCACGGTCTTGATGCCTCGGGCCGGGCTCTGTAACTGCAAATTGCGGGTGGCAGGGGCCCAAACCGGGGGTTTCGTCACATCTTTTGCGCCTTCTTCAGCTATTGCTAGGGGGGTGGTGTAACGGGCCCGTGCGCGCGCTCGTGGTGGGAAGAGTGTCTGCATACGTGCAATTTGTATTGGTGCCGTGGGGTCTTTTACCGGCAAAAGTGGGGTCCGACGGGGCTGAAAACGGCTCTTTGGCTGGAACTGAGCTCAAAACGGCACTATTTTCGGCAGGGGGAGGGTTTGCATGCGTGCATGCGCGCGCACGCTGAATTTTGTCAGGTGTTCGTTGTGTGCCGCATTTTTTGGGGGAGACTTTCCACTTCGACCTGGTGCATTTTTTGCGAATATTTCCTTATTTTCTTGTGCACAATGCTTGTTTTTGTGGCGTACACTTACCAGCTTTCCTTTCGACTAACTAGCTTTCTTACTCTTGGGGGCTTCGTGTCGCCACAAATCCGGCGCTACACCTACCAAAGTGGAAGGGAATGTCGCATACAGTAAGATATGATTGGTGCCGTGGGGTTTTTACCGTCAAAGTGGGGCTGGACGGGCTGAAAACGGCCTTTGGCTGGCATCTGTCTCAAAACGTACATTTTTCGGGCGGGAGGTGGGCAAGCATGTAACCAAAGCGCCGCGGTGTTTGTCAGTGTGTTCTTTTGTGTGGGCACATGTGGCGGGGACCCTCCACTTTGCCCTGGTGCATCAAAAATGC
>JASPKP010002669.1:10000-22284 GCA_030674155.1 Stramonita haemastoma | reverse complement strand
CTTCAATCAAAATGTCGTTATTGTTCAATGATGCAGATTTCGGGGTTTTTTTTTCCCCCTCAGTCCAACAGCCATGACATTGATTAAGAATCGAAGCATGTGTTTTCCTGAATGGCTTGGGATGATAATTTAATTAGCATTGCCAAACATTCTTTCATTTTTTAAATTTTTTTTTTTTTTGGCTGCCTCTTCTCCTGGGAACGGGATAGCTCAGTAGTCAGAGCACTCGCTTTCCCCCAGCTAAGGTTAAGCAGCATTGAGCGTGGTTACCAAGTGGATGGGTGACCGTTTGCAAGCTTTGGCTTCAGTACAGCCTCCCCAGTTCGCCCCAACTGTCAAAGGGTACCTGCTTTTTAGGATCAGGGAAGGTAAAGCAGCGAGGGAAAGAGAGGAGATGGGCGCCGCCCTCAATATGCTGGTCCCTAGAGAAGCTGAGGTATCTGACGCCTCGCTCCTCTACGACCACATAGGTTATGAGACACCTTTACCTTTCCTTTGCCTTTACCTATCTTCTGATTTCTACCCTTCCGTTCCCACGCACTTATTCCAACCTCTTCAATCCCGCTAAGTCTAGAGCATCACGTCGTGTCCCTAGGACCAGACGTCTGCCAGGACCTTATTTTGTATTTTGTAGCACTTTATGTCACAGCAGATTTCTCTGCGTGAAATTCGGGCTGCTCTCCCTCACCGGGGAGAGCGCATCGCCACAAGTGCAGCGCCTACCCTTTATTTTTGTTCTTCTTCTTTTCTTTTTCCTGTATGCAACTGTATTTCTTTCCTATCGAGTGGCTTTTTTTCTACAGAATTTTGCCAGGGTCAACCCCCTTGTTGCCGTGGGTTCTTTTACGCGCGTTAAATAGTGATGTGTAACATACAGGACCTCGGTTTATCGTCTCATCCGAAAGACTAGCGCCCAGACCACCAGTCAGGGTCTACTGGATGGGGGAAAATTTTCGGGCCCAAACGGGGTACGAACCACCGCACACTCTGACCCAGACTTTTTGCTTTCTAGGCAAGGCGCGTTACCACCTAGACCACCATCCTTAGTTGGACCACCATAGGGCTACCACTACCGGCTCGAATGGCCCTGCACTGTTGCTGGTTTATTTTCATGGTGCTCAGTGCTGCCTTTTTGTGTTGAGCATCCATAACACGCCACTTACTTACTAAGACCTTGCTGACAGCAACAATAGCTTTAGTCGTAGAACACACAGAGTGAGTCACCACTTTATTTCATTCATTTATTTTATTTTATTTATTCTTTTATATCGCAGATAATGGAATAAGCAGTTATGAGCCTTTTTTTTTACATCCAGTCCCCATATGTATGCAGTTTTGTAAATTTTGTCATCCGTTCCCACCGGCACACAATGGCCTACTCTTATGAAAAGCGGAACAGGATTTAACGTGTGTGTGTGTGTGTGCAAGATGTTCTGCGTGCGTTCGCATACGGGACCCCGGTTTTTAGTCTCATCCGAAGGACTTTTGGGGAGAGTGGAGTCAGCACTGATGTTAACTCCAGGGAAAAAAATCCTCATGAACGGGATTTGAACCTGGGTCGTCTTGGGGGATGGCGACCATCACAACAATCCTTCTAACGACCTATTCCCGCGAACCTGCAATCCCTTTGCTATTAATTCATAGCGGGCATGAAACTGTAAGCATAATCAGACCAGGATCAATATGCGACCAGAGCAGCAGCAGGGGTAGCACCGAATCAGCCAAAACTAAGATTTCTCTTTCACTATGGTAAAAATAATGGTCAACTGTAAGAGATTTTTCACAGTTCTACCTTCTCTACATTCTGTCTGGGTTTTGTGTGTGTGTGTGTGGTGTGTGTGTGTGTGTGTGTGTGTGTGTGTGTGTGTGTGTGTGTGTGTGTGTGTGTGTGTGTGTGTGTGTGTGTGTTTTTAGCGAAAATAGCATTGCACTGCCATTAAGCGCCTGACAAGTCAGGCCCAATGTATTCGACTTCGTCTTGGAAGAGAACTGTTATGTTTTATGTCTTCATGAATAAAAGGCAGGAGAATGGACCAAGAAGGCAGAAAAAAAAACAGACAAGAAGGAGGTAAATAGGAAGCAAAGAAACAAGGCAGCAATAAAAAGAGGGATAGAAAAGATGAAATTCTTTGAACAAGAATTTCCAGAAGGTGGGACTGCTACTTATTTATTTAATCATTTATTTACTTCTTTCTTTCTTTCTTTCTTTCTTTCTTTCTTTCTTTCTTTCTTTCTTTCTTTCTTTCTTTCTTTTTCTTTCTTTCTCTCTTTCTACTTTTATAGGGGATAATGGAATAAGCACCCATGTGCATTTTGACATCCAGTCCCCGTGGTGTGCAGTTTTGTAAATCTTGACATCTGTTCCCACCGGCACACAATGGCCTACTCTATACTTGACAAGCCCCGACATCCCCAAGAGGGAAATGGGTTGGTATTTTTCTATTTTAAAAAATCCGGTTCTAACTCCACTGAAAACAAATATCATCCCAGCTAAAACCCAAACAAAATCATACATGAAGAAAAAGACAAAACTGGAAAAAAGAAACAAATAACAATCCCTGAAATCAGAGCTGATGTGATCCACAGAAAAAAATCACAAGGGCACAAGTCATGCACACAGCCACGTCCAGAAACATTAATGTCTATGTGCCAGCATTTTCTTCAAAAAAAGATGCCACAGAATAGAGGGGAGAGAAAAGGGGGGAGGGGAGAGGAAGAAAAGGAGAGAGAGAGAAAGAGAGAGAGACAGAGCAGAGACAGAGACAGAGACGAGAGGGGACAGAGAACAGAAAAGAAAAAGGGGGGAAAGGGAGAGAGAGGAGGGGAGGGAGGAAGAGAAGAGGAGAGAGAGAAAGGGACAGAGAAAAAGAGACGGAGACGAGACAGGACAGAGCAGAGAGACAGAGAGAGACAGAGAGAGACAGAGGAGACAGGGGAGACAGGAGAGACGAGAGAGAGAAGACGAGACGGGAAGAGACAGCAGAGACAGACAGAACAGACAGAGACAGAGAAAGACAAGAAAGAGAAAAAAAAAGGGGACAGAGACAGAGAAAAAATTTATTTTTTTAAATTTTATTCTTTTATATCGAGGAAAATTTGGGGTAAGCACTCATGTTTTTTTCATCCACCCCCGTGGTATGCAGTTTTTAAAATATTTTCATCTTTTCCCCACCGGCCACAATGGCCTATTTTAAAAAAAAAGGGGGGGAAAAAAAAAGACAGAAGACAGACAGAGACCAAAAAGGAGAAAAGAGAGAGCGGGGGGGAAAAGGGTTGGGAAAACAGTAGACGGGGGGAGAAAGATACAGACAGCCCAGACAAGACACAAAGAGAGAGGGGGGGAGAGAGAGAAGACAGAGACAGACGGAAAACAGGACGACGAGCGAAGACAAGAGAGGGGAAAAAAAAGAAAAAGAGAGAAAGAGATAGAAAAATAGGGACTGAAAGAGAAGGACAACAGAGACAACAGACGGGGCCCAGAACAGAGAAAGACAGAGAAGAGAGAGAAAAAAAGAGAAAGAGAAAAAGAGATGGGGGGGAATGGGGACTAAAGAGAGAAAAGGAAAAAGGGAAAAGAGAGAGACAGGAGCCCAGGGCAGAGAATAGACCCAAAAACCAAAGTGTCCTAATAAAAAACTTCGTCAGAGTGGATGGGGGTTTTTTTCCCCCCCCTTAGGGGGTTTTTGAAAATCGGGGGAAACGCCCAAAAAAAAAGCCCGGGGTACACCCCTTGTAACACGGGGAACGGGTAGCCTGGGGGTTTGAAAATTGCGCTCAAAAATTTGCGACCCGGGTTGAACCCCTTTCGTTTTCGGATTTTCCCCTTTTTAAACAGTGCTTACTCAAACCCCCCCAAAAAAAGCCCTTCGGGGGGGGGACAAAAAACCCGAAGCCGGGGAAAAAAACGCACGCGGGAAATCTTTGCACTTTTAAAACCTGTTCCTTTTTTCGGAAGGGGTGGGGACCTTTTGGGGGGCCGGGGGGAAGGGATGCAAAATTTGAAAAAGCATACACACGGGTGTAAAACAAAAAAAAGAAAAAAAAAACCCAAAAAAGGTCCCTTATTCCATTTCCTCGATAAAAAGAATAAAAAAAAGAAAAAAAGATAAAAAACACTGAATCAAATTAAAAAAAAACCCCCCCCGGGTTTTTTTCCAAATTTTGTTTCTTTGCTGCCCTTTCCCAACATTTTTTCCCCTTTTTTCCGAAAAAAAATTATTTCAATTTTCATTTTTTAAAAAAGATTTAAAAAAAAATATATAGCTTGAGCACTTAGAATACTTAACAACAATCTCTCTGCCCCCGGACATAATTACTTTTTTTTTGTTTACTTTCCGGTCCCCGGTTATAAGTTTTGCCCTTTTTGTCATCCGTTCCCCCGGAAAAAAAAGGCCTACTCTTCTTTTCCCCTTTTTCCTTTTCTGCCCTGTCTTTCGTCTCCTCCCCCCAAATTCTCTCTCCTCTCTCCTCCTCTCCCCCCTTTTCTCTCTCCTCTCTCTCTCTCAGAGCCCAGAGAGGGACAGAGCACAGAACAGAGATAAGAGCAGAGAGAGAAGCAGAGTCGCGGCAGATTTTGGGTCTATGAAAAAAGCCGTTGGTGGGGGGTGGATGCGTGTTCTTTCAGTCCAGTGCTATACATCGACATAGGGGGTTAAATGGCTTTCTAACACCATACCCCCCCCCCCAACCACACACAGACACACATCACAGCAATGCTTCCCCCGTTTCCCTGTTGTCGTCTGCCGTTTTTTTTGTCTGCCCTTTGTTTTTGTCGGGTTTTTTGTCTGTCTGTCGTCTTTTGGTTTTTTCTGAATGCTGTCTGTGCATCTAAAAACACCCCCATCAAAAACAGAATCCAGTGCCTCATTCCCTGAATTTTTTCTTCTTTCTTTCTGTTGTCTGCCTGTGGTGTGTGTGTTGGTGTTTTTGTGTTGTGTGTGTGTGTGTGTGTTTTGTGTGGTGTGTGTGTGTGTGTGTGTGTGTGGTGTGTGTGTGTGTCTGTTTGTTTGTCTATTTGTTGTCTGTGCCATCTACACCCCCATCACAAACACAGACACACATCAAGCAGCTGTATCCCCCTGAATTTTTTTGTTGTCTGTCTCCTGCCTGCTGTCGTCTGTTGCTTCCCTTTCTGTCTGTCTGCTGCCTCCCTTGTCTGTCTGTCTGTTTTTTCTGTCTGTCTGTCTCTATGGCTGGATGTATGTCTGAGTTTTTTGTATGATCTCTGTATATTGTTGTTTCTTCAATCTGTCGTCAAATTTAAACAATCCCTTTGTGATCTTTTTTTTCTTCTTTTCTTTTTTACTTTTCCTCTCTTTCTTTACTTCTTTTTTCTTTTTTCTTTTTTTTTGTTTTGCTTGCTTAATTTCCTGTCACATATTCTTTTTTCTGGATTTTGTTCTGCATTTTCCCTTTCCATCACATTGTTTGTAGCTTTTTTTTTTTTTTGCCCATTTGTGTGCAGTTTTTTTAAATATTTTTTTTCTTTTTTCCTTTTTGACATGTCTCTTTGTCCTTCCCCTGTTTCTTTCTCGTTTGTAGATGGTGAATACAAACCTCTCTCTCTCCTCTCTCTTTCTTCTTCTCTCTCTTCTCTCTCTTTCTCCTCTCCTTTCTTCCCTATCTTTCTCTCTCTCTCCCCCTCTCCCCCCTCCCCCTCTCTCTCTCTTCTCCCTCTCTTTTCCCTCCCCCCTCTCTCCTTCTCTCTCTCTCTCCCCCCCTCCCCCCCCCCTTTCTTCTCCTCCCCCCCCTCCTCCCCCCCACTCCTAGAAAAAAATTCCCCGTGAGGAGAAGACAGACAACAGACAGATAGACAGAAAAACAGGAGAAGAAAGAAAGAGAGAGTGAGTAAAAAAAGAAGAGGGAAAGAAGACAAAACAAGGGGGGAAAGGGTGTGAAAGACCAAAAGGGAGAGAGAGGGGAGAAAGAAAGAAGATACAGGACAAAGATAGAGCAAGACAGGAGAATAAATACGGTAGTCTGTGCTTGAAAAGGGTTTTTGGTGAGGTGTGATGCGTTTTTATCTCGGTGTGTGAGCATAGCATCGTCTTCTGGAACGCTCAACAGTAAATTTTTGTCTGTCATGAAAGGGCCAAAATGCTTCCGCGGCCTGCTTTAAAGCGCCGACAAGTCAGGCCCGCCCCCCAAACTTCATTAGGAAAAAAATTGTTATCTTTTAGTCTTTCTTGGGAGGGGGGGGGGGGGGGGTAAAAATACAGGAAAGGGGGCCCGAAGGAAAAAAATTAGAAAAGAAGGATGAGGAAAATTAAAGGGAACGAGGCAGAGGGGGATAAAAAAGAGGGAGTTTCCAGCACAAAATTTCCAAAAGGGGGGGATGTTATTTATATGCAGGCACCCCCAATGCAAAGAGAAAGCATAAAACTTAAAGATGCGAAATGGTGACCACAAAAACACCTAACAAACTAGACACACTTAGATCAAAACTCATACATAGACATTACTTAGATCTTCCACAATGCCTGTCTGTCTCCCTTCAACCCAAAACGACTGCCAGAATGCTTGTTGTTCATGGGGGGGGGAAGTTGTTGTTTTTTGTTTTTGTTGTTTTTTTTTGCGTCTAGAAAAATTTAGAATATTATGATACACCTTTTTCCCAGGGCTTGTACTTTTCTCTTTATTCAATGTCAGTCCCATCCCAAGTTCGATTTTTTTCAGAGTGGCCCTCAAAATCTCCCACATTGTTCAGCCTATTCCCCTGGAATACATTAAAATATATATATATATATTTTTTTTTTTATTTTTTTATATCTCGGTAATGGAATAAGCCTCTTGTGTTTTTTTTACATCCATTTTTCCTGTGTGTAGCAGTTTTGTAAATCTTGTCATCTGTTCCCCCGGCACCAATGGCAACTTTTACGAAAAGCAAACGGTTTTAACCTGGCGCAAGATTTTCTGCGTGCGTTAGCACCGGGCCTGGTTTTTTGGTCTCATCCGAAAATTTGGGGGGAGAGTGGAATCAGCCTGATTTTAAATCTGGGGGAAAATCTCCTCAAAAGGGGGAATCAACTGGGTCGTCAAATTGCGAGCACAATGTCCTGCCCACTGTGCATGATGCACAAAATTGTGTCAGCTACTAGGGAGGGGAAAGGAGAAGACCATGGGGGGATTTTTTGCTTTGCTGATGACACACAGCTGGGGCCCAGAAGAAGCAGGTTTGTTAAAAGACTAGACGAAAGTCTAAAAGATGGGGTACAAAGACCAAGTGTGCCCCGGGGTGATTGGAGAGATGCTTAAAGAAGGAAGAGAGACAGAGGACAGAGAGACAGAGAGAGACGAGACAGAGACAGATAGAGAGAGATGAGGAAGGGTGAGAGGGGGAGGAAAGGGGAAGGAAGAGAGAGAGAGAGAGAGAGAGGAGAGAGAGAGAGAGGGAAGAGAAGAGAGAGAGAGAGGAGAGAAGAGAGAGAGAGAGAGAGGGGGAAAAGACAACGACAGGCAGACAAACGGGGGAAAAAGACGACAGTCAGATTAGACTAGACAGACGACAGGGGCAGAAAGACAGTCGGGGGAAACAAAAAAGGCAGGGAGACGTACAGACAGAAAGACAGACAGACAGTAAAAGAACCCAAAAAATGGAAAAAAGCAGACATACAGATAAACAGAAAAAAAAAGCGACAGTAACACGAAAGACAGGAAGAACGGTTGAACAGACAAATACAAACAAAAAAAAAAACAAACAGGCCCCCATAGAGAAAACACGGCAGACAATCAACACAGACGACAGACAGCAGGCAGGCAGGGGAGGGAGGGGAAAAAGGTTTTTAACAACAGACGACAAAAAGGAAGAGAGGCCAACAAGAGAGACAGACAGGGGCAGGAAACAGACAGACAGACAGACAGACAGGCATGCAGGGCAGACAAACTGTAGCATCCCCCGTCATGCGGCCGAAGCCAAACATCGGGCCCCTTTCATCCTAGACATGGCCCCCCTTTTTCCCTCATTGATGATGATTCCCCGTCACACACCCACATCATCTCATCAATTACATCAACCCCCGTCGTGTGTCGTCGGGCTTCAACATCGTCATCACCCTCATCACCACCACCCCCCACCAAACCACCTCATCTCATCGCAGAGCGACCCACCCCCATCTCATCATCTCATCGCAGCCAGCAGAACAGCGCAGCAGCAGAGCAGCAGCAGCAGCAGCAAGCAGCAGCAGCAGGCAGCGCACCCATCTCTCCCCACCACCCCACCACCACCACCACCACACCCCCACCATCATAAAAAACATCATCATCATCTTTAATCATCATCATCTTTTCTTTCCATCATCATAAATCATCCTTTATCCTACCCAAAAACCCTTTCCCTTTGCCTTCTCTCCCATCCTCCCCCCCCAAAAAAACCACACCATTATCACCCTCCCCCCTTAAAAGGGGCCCCTATCTCATCTTTGGGTTGTCATTGAAATTCATTATAAATTTAAAAACTCTCTTTTCTCCCCTCTCTCTCTCTCCCCTTTTCTCTCTCTCTTCTCCTTCTCTCTCCCCTCTCTCTCTCTTCTCTCTTTTCCCCTTCTCCCCTTCTCCCCCCCCCCCCCCTGCCCCCACACACTTTTACCCCCCCCCCCCCCCCCCAAAAAACTCCCCCCCAAAAATTTTTTTTGACCCCAGCAAGGTAACGATATATTCCCCTTTCCCCTTTTAAATGTTTTTTCAACTACTTGTCTTTTGCCGCGAAGATGTTTAGCCCCTTTTAAAGGGCTTTGGAAATTGAAGATAAAAGCGTTGCCCCCCCAAGAAAGGGTTTTTATAAATTTTCCCCGTCGTCTAAACTCGCTGGGGGGGCTTTTTTTGGGTTTAAATGGGGAAGACATGTTAGGTTTAAATTTGTTTAAATTTTGGTTTTTTTTTAAGGTTTTGGGGCCTTTTCCCCCAAAATGTCCAAACGCGCTGTCCCAAAAAAGTTAAAAAACTTGGCGGGGGCCCCCGGGGGGCCTTTTAAAATTGATGTGCCCCCTGGGGGGTCCGATCCGGGAATGAGCACAACGAATGGGGGATGGTTTTTGGGGGGGGGGGTTTTAAATTAAGCGGGGGGGGGAAAAGCAGTGGGGACGTCACAGAAAACGAGGCAGCAAAAACAAATGTTTAGAAAAAATTTTTTTTTAACAAATCCCTTTTACCCGTCCTTTTTTTAACACAGGTCCCGATTTGGGCAGGATAGTTTAGTGGCGGCGCTTACTTTCCCCAAGCTAAGGTTTTAAAAAAATTTTTTTTGCGTGGTTACCGGGAGGGTGGGCCCTTTGTGCGCTTTGGCTTCTATAGTCTCCCCGTTAAACCCCTATAAAAAATTTAAAGGGGGGGTGCCCTCTTTTGGGGTCGGGGAAAGGAAAGCAGCGAGGGAGAGGAAAAAAATGCTTTCCCCCAAAAAGTGCCTCTAGAGGGAAATGAGGTCATGATTTCCTTTCCCCTTTTTTTTACCCCAAAAAGGGTTTTGGGGAAACCTTTTCCTTTTTTGCCCCGTTCAGACCCCCTTTTTGGGGGTTGGGGATTTTCCCTATTTTGAATTGCCCCCCCCATGGGCCCCTAGCTCTGGTCTTTCATCCGTGTACATAATAGAGAAGAAAGGCTTTGGGAGGGGTTTTTGCAATCTCTGAAATGGAAACCCCAGTCGAGGATGAGTTTTTTGGTTTTTTTTGGGGGCAATTACATTTTACAAATTTTTTTTTCCCGGGAAAGGGTAGAAATTTTTTTCAGGTCCCCAAATTTTTTTTTTTAAAAGCATAATGTGGGCCCATGAAAATACGATTTTTAAAAAAAAAAATAACAAACGAATGTTTTTTCCAAAAAAAAATTTGTCATCCCCCCGTTTTTTAACCCGGGTTTTTTTAAAATTTTCAAAAATAAAAAAAAAAAATAAATTAAAAGGGTTTTTTAAAAAATTTTGTTATAAATTTTAAAAAAAAATTTTTTTGGGGACAATCTTTTGGTAAAAAATCATTTTTTCAATTTATTTCCCCCCGGCCGCATTTTCGAAGGTGAAGGAAAAAGGGAAAGGTGTCCCCTAGGTTTACGACCTCAGTTCTCTAAGGGGGGGCCCCCATTGACGGCGGCGCCCTTTTTCCCCTTTCCCCCCCTGGGTTTCCTTTCCCCGACCCCCCAAAAAGGGGAGGTACCCCTTTTCGCTTTTGGTGAACTGGGAACGTACTGCCCCTTTTGGGGGCCCCCGCCCCCTTTCTGCTTAAATGTAGCCCTTGGGGGGAAAAAGGGGGGCTCTGACCCCAGAGCATCCCCTCCCCCCTTTTTTTTGCAAATAATATGAAAAAAAGAAATCATCAGTTGATTTCATCCCCCCTTTTCGGAAAAGATTTTGGGGTTTTTAAGTTATCATCTCGAAACCCCCCCCCGTATTCGTCTCCATGTTTTTGGCATTAGTGTAGTAGGTGAAATGTGGGAGTGGGAAACAACCCCTCAAATTTTAGGGGGGGAAAAAAATTTTTTTTTTTCCCAAAAACCCCCCCGTTTTTCCCCCTTCAAATCATCCTCTTTTTTTTCATCACCCTGTAATGCATAAAGTTTTGGGCCATTTAAAATTTCGTCAAAAAACAAGCTAGTCTAAAAAATTTTTTAAAAAAACAAGCTTTTTTCCCTTTAAAACCCCATTCGGATTTCTTTAAAAAATTTTTCCCGAAAAACATCACCCGGAATGCATAAACCCCCCAAAATTTCTTTCACAAAAATCTGTAAAAAAACCCTGTTAATGCAAAAAACGGCCAAAAATTTTAGGGGAAATAAGTATGAAAAAAAGGGGGGTTTTGTGTAGGGGTTTTGTACAAAAAAACCGAAAAAATTGATGGTTATGGAGCAGGGGTTCCCCAGTATCCACTCGGTTTTCGTTTGAGGGGTTTTTTTTTCTTATCAACAGGGGGGTAAAGATTTTTTAAAAATTTTTTAAAAAAGGGATAACCCCAAAATCCAAACCCACACGCCCCCACGCACACACACCCCCCACACCACACACAACCCACACCCCACACCACCCCACCACCACCACCACCACCCCCACCCCCAAAACCACCACCCACCCCACCACCACCACCACACACACACACACACACACAAAACCCACACCAAAACCACAACACACAACCACAACCCACACAACACACACACACAAAACCCCCCAAGCTGAAAAAAAATCTAACCCCCAAATTTTTAAAAATAAAAAAAAAAAATTTTCGAAAAGCGGCAAAAGTTTACTAACTACGAAATCCCGGACACATTTCACTGCTTTTATTTTAAAGACTTAATGAGCAGTTTGCATTATGGGGAGTCCCTGGAAAAGGGTTTCCTCACTTTTCCCCCAGAACTGATCGTTTTCTTTTTCCTTTGGCTGGGACTTTGATTACCCCTTTAAAAAGGACAAAAAGAAAAAAAAGAGCAAAGCGGGTCGATAAATCGATCGATCGCCCCTGGAGGGGAAAAAACCCCTTTAAAAGGGGTCGTTGTGTACTTTATCAGTCGATGAAAAAAGAATGGGGGTGAAGTTTTGAATCAGATTTTTCTAAAAGCGCATTTTGGGGGACAGGATAGTTCGGGGGCCCTCCCCAAAAGCGTTGTTTTCCCCTCAAGCTTGGGGGTTTTAAGCGATCGAGCGGGGGTTTCTAAGTTGGATGGTGGGGCGCCCCTTTGTGGTCCCCTTTGGGTTTCAGTACAGCCCCCCGGGTTTACCCAGCTATAAATTGCGGGGAAGGGACAAAAAAGAAAAAAAAGAAAAAAGTAAAGAGAGAGGAGAGAGGGGAGGGGAGAAAGGGAGAGAGAGAGAGGAGAGAGGAGGGGAAAGGGGAGAGAGAGAAAAAAAGGGGAAAACAAGAGACAGGAGACAGGAGGAAAAAGGGGAAGAGAAGGGGAGCCGGGGGCGACAAAAAGCCCCGACAGACAGACAGCCCGGGGGGACAGACAACAAACACAGACAAAGAAAAAAAGAAAGAAAAAAACAAAAAACAAAGAAGGGGGAAAAGAGAGAGAGAGAGAGGGAGAGAGAGAGGGGAGAGGAGAGGAGAGGAGAGAGAGAGAGGGGAGAGGGGGGAGAGGGGAGAGAGGAGGAGAAGAAAGGGGAGACAGCGACGGGCAGACACAGGTAACGACAACGACAGACAAACACCAGCACACGACAGAGAAAAACCCCAAAAACCCCCCCAAAAAGACAGAAAAAAGAAAAAAAACAGAAAGCAAAGCCAAAGAAAAAGACAAAAAAAAAAGGACGGGACAAAAGGGACTGAAAAGCAAAAAGACCAACAGCCCGTTGATGGTCCCAAGGT
>JASPKP010002669.1:0-5000 GCA_030674155.1 Stramonita haemastoma | reverse complement strand
CTCTCTGTGTCTCTGTCTCTGTCTCTGTCTCTCTGTGTCTGTGTCTGTCTGTCTGTCTGTCTGTCTGTCTGTCTGTCTCTCTCTCTCTCTCTCTCTCTCTCTCTCTCTCTCTCTCTCTCTCTCTCTCTCTCTCTCTCTCTTCTCTCTCTCTCTCTCTCTCTCTCTCTCTCTTTGCCTTCATGATTAGTATTAGAATCAGAAAAAGTTAACAAGAGGTTAAACCTACAATTAGTCACTAGATTTAGGCATTGAACACCATCCGGGAAACGTATTCTTGATGTAAGCTAATAGATGAAGAACGAGATGAAGAAATGAATTAGATAAAATAAATGAATGAATGCGTATACATACCCTCAGCACCCAGCCTTTGAACATTAATAACTTCCTAAGAAGGCAAAAAACAGATAAGATTTTTTTTAAGCAGCCTTTAGACAAACACGACAAAACTTTGTGATCTTGGCATAAAAAGAAAAAAGAAAAAAAAAAGAAATGTGGAAGCGTCTGAAAGGAAATGAACTTTGCGCAGCGTTTGACGAATAAACATATACAGATGAATGGCTTATGCAAATTGAGAGAGAACCAACGGTAGAGGAGGGGGGGGGGGGGGGGGGGGGGCGAAAGTGAGGAAGAGGGGGGGGGGGGTATTGGCAGGGGGAGTTGTGTGATAAGGAGCTAGAGCATATTGTTGCGTTATCAAGTGGAAAATTGTCTAGCGTAAGATTCAAAAGCTGGCAAAGTAACTCATACGCTTTCTTTCCCGGAAGATCAAGTAAACAGGATATTGCTTATTTTACCCTCCATGGACAAGAAATTTTTAGATTCAATTTTTGGACCTTATTGATACTTTTCGTGTTTTTTTCTTTCATAATTATCAAATTAATTTGTGGGGAAAACAGGGTATTGCCTTTTTGCGCCACACTTTTGTGTGTGGTTAAGAAAATGGCTTGACATAAAGAAAAAAGATGTGAAAATACTAATTTAAGATCGAGGCCTGGAAACGCGGAAGTAGAAGAAGAAGAACAACAACAACAACGACAAGAAGAAGAAGAAGAAGAAGAAGAAGAAGAAGAAGAAGAAGAAGAAGAAGAAGAAGAAGAAGAAGAAGAAGAAGAAGAAGAAGAAGAAGAAGAAGAAGACGACGACGACGACGACGACGAAGAAGAACAAGAACAAGAACAAGAACAAGAACAAGAACAAGAACAAGAAGAGCAAGAACAAGAACAAGAACAAGAAGAACAAGAAGAAGAAGAAGAAGAAGAAGAACAAGAAGAAGAAGAAGAAGAAGAAGAAGAAGAAGAAGAAGAACAACAACAACAACAACAAGGTGTATTCTATAATAAACTGTTGCTTTTTCACAGAGATAATCAAGAAATTCTGATTGAGACATGCATAACTATTTGTTTCTTATTTTTCTTTAGACTGAAAAAAAAACCCTGAATTTTCTTTTTCAGAAATACCTTTACGGTCAGCAACTTGACACTCCTTTCTCAGAGTGCTCTCTTTGCCTCAATGATTTTGTGGGAAAATGGGGATCTTTGAAAGAAATAACGATATATTTAACAGATAATATATGACAGGTTATGTCATAAAAATAAGAATTTGCCAAATAGCATACACGGTATTTTTATATAAAAACATTACAATTTGTCAAGTAGTGTACACGACATTTTATGTCAAAAATGTAACAATTTACCAGATAGCATACACGGTATTTTTATACGGCATTTTTATACAAAAATATCACAATATGTGAAATAGCATTCAGGGCTATAAATTACAGCTTGTCAACTAGCATACACGGCATTTTTACATAAAAGCATTATATTTTGTCAAACAGCAGGATATGGCATTTTTATGTAAAAAATAACCACTTGCCAAATAACATACACTGCATTTTAATGTAAAAACATTACAGTTTGACAAACAGCATGATATTGCATTTTTATATTTCAAAGAAATGAAAATGTGTCTAACAGCATCTATGGCATTTTTATGAATAAACAAAAAAGCTTGCCAAACAGCAGATGCGGCATTACAATGTCAAAGAAATAGCAATTAATATGTCTGACAGCATAATATTATGGTATTTTATGTCAAAGAAATAACAATTCATCAGTCTGACAGCATTATATTATGGTATTTTATGTCAAAGAAACAAAAATTAATCTGTCTGACAACATTATATTATGTTTTCCCCCCTCAAGGAAACAATTTATCCGACAGCATTCTATTATGGTATTTAATATTTCAAAGAAATAACTCCTTGTCTGACAGCATCATAATTATTATGGTATCTTTATTTCAAAGAAACAACAATTTCTCAAACAGCTTATACAGCACTTTTGTGTCATAGAAATAACCAATTTGTCTAACAGCTCATACACCATTTTCTTATGTCAAAGAAACAATTTGTCCAACAATATACACAGTAATTGCCAATGCCATTCATGAGATGATTAACGAGCTTTTGACTTGACAGTAATTTCTCGAAGTTTCTTTACAACTCTGTACCACATATAACGAAGACAGAGTTTTTCCAAACACTTGTTACGTCGCCCACAAAACTCGCAGACCTGAAAATGCCCTCAAGGGGTACTTAGGATCGATTCTGGCATAACTCAAACAAATGACCTGGACAATTTCCAGACAGACACTAATTTGTCTGCCAGAATAAACAGTATATTATTTCTGGGAAGAGGCTTATCACTTTGGACTGAGAGATGCTAGTCGAATGATGATAAAGAATTCTGGTTAGGGGGAGGGGGTGGAGTGCACTTACTCACGTAGAAAGAGGAAGATTTACATGTCTGTGGTCTTGCAAGAGCCATGGGTTTTTGGGAAGGGGGAGGGAGGGGGGGAGGGGTGTTCAAATAAAAGAAAATGAGGATAGTTTCTGTCCGGGTGTTAATCTCTCTGTAGAAAAATAGACTTTAGAGCGCGCGTGTTCGTACTGACAGACATTTACGCAAAACAAATATTATGCAATGTTTGGGCAGCTGCTCACATAGTATACGTAGAGCTAAAGGAACACCCAGTACAGTTTGATGCACATAGTTCAGTACAATTCTCTTCTTGATAGCTTCCTTTTGGGGTTTTGTGTTTGTTTGTTTTTGTACCACTTTATGTCACAGCAGATTTCTCTGCGTGAAATTCGGGATGCTCTCCCCGGGGAGAGCGTATCGTCACAAGTGCAGCGCCTACCCATTTTTTCTCTTTTTTCTGCATGCAACTTTATTTGTTTCCCTATCAGAGTGGCTTTTTTCTACAGAATTTTGCCAGGGTCAACTCCCTTGTTGCCGTGGGTTCTTTTACGTGCGCCAAACAATGATGTGTAACACACGGGACCTCGGTTTATCGTCTCATCCGAAAGACTAGCGCCCAGTCCACCACTCAGGGTCTAATGGATGGGGAAAAAGTTTTGGGTCCAAACAGGGTACGAACCACCGCACACTCCGACCCAGACTTTTTGCTTTCTAGGCGAGGCGCGTTACCACCTAGACCACCGATCCACTTTATTGTTTCACTAAACGTAAATGGTTGTCTGCGTGTTAGTCTTTTTTTTAATAAGGCAACAAACCAAAGCCCAATGTGCCGTAAATTAAATGTGCATTAAAAAAAATCCACAGCAAAAAAAAAGATGACTTGTGACAAAAGTGTGGGTAAAAAATAGGTAATCATTGTTACATAATATGTAAGCAAAAAAAAGAGAAACCAAAAAAGCAGTTCTACGTATACTATGCAAAAAAAAGATGACTTGTGACAAAAGTGTAGTTAAAAAATAGGCAAGAATTGTTACATACATGTAAGCAAAAATAGAAAAAGTATTGGTTGGGCACTATGCAAATCAGTCTTCTGTTACTTAAAACGTCACATAAACTAAAAACAGCTAATATCGAATAATGATGACATGTGACATTTGTATAGCACTGAATCTTGTTAAGCAAACACATCGAAATGCTTAATCTACATTAATGATATACAATAAATGCTTTATAATTCACGAAATTCACGCAAAAGTGAACGCATAATTATATGCAAGCTACAAAAACCTTCATGATTATGTTCAATATTTCATCATTATGTTCAATATTCTTCACCTTCTCTCTTATGCAGTAGAGACAACAGTCACCAGCTTCTACGTAGCCAATCTCTTACTTACATAACAAGAAGTTACACGACCTGCCTAGGTAATAGATGTTGTAACTGCGTAATGCAGTATTGATGACTGACGTGCACACAGGCTGGCAGAAACAGACTAAACACAGAAGGTCACAGAACTGTGCAGTGATCACTGATACATGAAAACACACTGCTTGAAGGCAACTGGGATACAACAAGAAATTGATCTATGATATTTTGATTTCCCCCAAAAATGCTATTTTCAGGGAGAAATTGGAGTTAAAAATTGCTTTATAAAGTCATAACTGGATTAAGCAGGAAATTTTGGTTTCTGAAAAAGGTCATTTTTCAGTCATGATTGGAAAACCTCATTCAAAAATTAACTGTTTTAAACTTCACTAGACACTCCGCTAGTTTTTCTGGCAGTGTGTCATGGAAAAGCTGAACCTGGCGAAGCCCAGCTTTCTCTAGACGGCACGGTGCATGCTGGGTATGTTTGTGCTATCCATACCAATAGTCATAACTGAATCCAAAACCAAAACGGGCAGGAAAAATTGAAGAAATTATCCCAGCACTTCAAACCGATTCAAGATTTTGAGGGAAATTTTTAATTCCTATGCCTCGCCTAAAAATCCTCCTTTTTAATATGACGTTGTTCTGTCAAAATCAGTAAATTGTGATAATTCTTTATTTTTTTCGTCTCAAATGCATGAAGAAATTACGGAACATGGCAACTGATCAAGTATTTCTTGGCATTAGTTTATTTGATTAACATTGTTCTTCACTTTTTTCTATTTCCCTGATTTGATTGTCATTGTTTTAATTTTTCGAGTTACTTTGCGATCATAATTATTGTTTTAAGTTTTCAAGCTAGTGTTTTT
>JASPKP010002668.1:0-22284 GCA_030674155.1 Stramonita haemastoma | reverse complement strand
TTTTATTTTCCAGGAGTTCCAAATTCTGCGCCTATCTGATTAAAACCCCCACCAACAGAGCTGATTGGCACTAAGGAGCGGATGATGTTTAAAAAAAAAAACCCATCATGCACACAGGTGTTGTGTTTAGACACCATCCTTGAGGGGGAAAAAAAAAAAATAATGGGTAGGCGCTGCACTTGTGGCGAACGACGCGCTCTCTCTCTCCCCCCGGGGAGAGCAGCCCGAATTTTCACGCAGAGAAATCTGCTGTGACATAACGTGGTACAAAAACAATAAATAAATAAAATGAAATAAAAAATAACCATGGCTGACGACCCCCCCTACATTACACTTTTACTCCCTTTTTTTCAGGAGTTCCAAATTCTGCGCCTATTTAAATTAAACCCCCCCCCCCCCCACCACCCCCCACCAAAAACAGAGATGGCTGGCACTACTACTACTACTAGTACTACTACCCCTCAACGCCACCAACACCACGGCCCTCTCTCGGCAGCAGCACACCGGCCAACGTCAGCGTCTTCTCCATCACCAACCCGCCCACCCCCACCCCCTTTCTACCTGACCTTCCCCTTCCTGGTGGGGGCAGGGGCAGGGTAGGGGGCCTCATTCTCCTCACGGGCCTCCTCTCCGCCTGCCTCCTCCGCCGGGAAAGACCAGAGAGGCCTCGACCCGTACCTGTCATGCGGGTCCCTGTCCCCGTCCCCGTTCCTACGCCGGTACCTGTTCGAGCCCCGGTACCTGTCACAGCGCCCGGGCCTGTTTCCCATGCAGATGGCTCGGCCCCAACCGCGTATGATGGTGCCTCAACCGCGGCCGATGCCTCTACCACCCCAGCAGTTACCCCCGCAGCTGCCCCCGCAGAGGCCGAGTATGGGTTACGTGCCGCGTATGTTGACGGGGCCAGCTCCGTCTATGATGACGACGCGAGCAGCGTGTTCAGTGACGCTTACAGCGACGCCAGCAGCGCCTACAGTGACGCTTACAGTGTGTCCCGTACCGGCACCAGTTCTTACGTGCCGCGAGGATATTAGTAGATGTATAAAGACTATAATTTTATATAAGGAATGACCGTGTCGTGTCGGGGCTTGCTGGAAAGGGGTCAGTATAGTCCTCCATTGGCTGCACTGTCAGTATGGTCAGTGTCGCACTGTCAGTCCAGTTGGTTGTACTGTCAGTTTGGTCAGTGTCGTACTGTCAGTCCAGTTGGTTGTACTGTCAGTATGGTCAGTGTCGTACTGTCAGTCCAGTTGGCTTTACTGTCAGTATGGTCAGTGTCATACAGTCCAGTTGGCTGTACTGTCAGTATGGTCAGTGTCGTACTGTCAGTCCAGTTGGCTGTACTGTCAGTATGGTCAGTGTCGCACTGTCAGTCCAGTTGGTTGTACTGTCAGTATGGTCAGTGTCGTACTGTCAGTCCAGTTGGCTGTACTGTCAGTATGGTCAGTGTCATACAGTCCAGTTGGCTTTACTGTCAGTATGGTCAGTGTCATACAGTCCAGCTGGCTGAACTGTTAGTTGGCTGTAATGTCAGTATGGTCAGTGTCGTACTGTCAGTTGTCTGTACTGTCAGTTGTCTGTACTGTCAGTATGGTCAGTGTGTACAGTCCAGTTGGCTGTACTGTCAGTTGGCTGTACTGTCAGTATGGTCAGTGTCATACTGTCAGTTGGCTGTACTGTCAGTTGGCTGTACTGTCAGTAGGCTGTACTGTAAGTATAGTCAGTGTCGCACAGTCCAGTTGGCTGCACTGTCAGTATAATGTCGTATGTACAGTCAGTTGGCTGTACTGTCAGTTGGCTGTACTGTCAGTTGGCTGTACTGTCAGTATGGTCAGTGTCATACAGTCAGCTGGCTTTACTGCCCGTGTCGCTTTGCTAGCCTATAGGCTTGATTAAGGCTTAGGCTCAGGGTGTTGACTGTGTACACAGCCGTGTTAAGAGTTTCTTAGTCCTGGCATTTCCACTAGTAAATTGTCAGGATTCTTGCCTTTTTTATGGTGAGGAGCATTCCTGGACGATTGAGTTTTGCACCGAACTGATCCTACCCCCCCCCCCCCCCCCCCCCCCGTCCCATCCCACTCCCACTCGCACTCCACCTGTGCTTTAGTCTTCAAGTTAGGCAACGTGCACGTCTTTGTCGGAAGAAAGAGGTCCTCGATTCGAATGGGGCTCATCCCTAAAGTTGGAATGCGGCTACCTTTATGCTCTTGGGGGGGGGGGGGGGGAGGGGGGGGGGGGGGGTGGAGGTAGAAACCCTTTTTTACCAATGGTGAACCTCGGAGCTCTAGCCAAAGGGACTGAACATAAACAAAATGTCAAAGTAAATGGGGACGGATAGCTCAGTGGTCGAGCGCTTGCTTTCCCCCCCCCAAGAGATGTTAAGCAGCGTCGAGCGTGGTTACCTGTTGGATGGCGACCGTTTGCTTGCCTTGACTTCAGTACAGTCCCCCCTAGTTCACCCAGCTGTAAATGGGTACGTGCCCTCTTTAGGGTCAGGGAAGGTAAAGCACGAGGGAGAGGAAATGGCATGTACCGCCCTCAACATGCTGCCCCTAGAGAAGCTGAGGTCTCTGATGCCTCACTCCGCTACGACCGCTTAGGTTATGGGACAACCTTTACCGTTAACCTTTTTACCAAAGTAAATGTATCTCATCAATAAACGGCATTATACACTGATGTGGTCTAGAGGTAACAGGCCCCTCTGGAAAGAGAGAAGCCAGTTGTTCTTCCCTGTTTGAACCCGGAAGTCCCCCCCACCGTCCTCTACAACTTAAAAATGCTGGTCTAGATGCTGACCTTTCGGATCAGTTGAATGGCCGAGGTCCTGTGTACAACACATATTGAATGCATAATAAAAGACCCCGCGACAACAAGAGAGTTGTCCCTGGCAAAATTCTTTACAGGAAAACCCTTTTTTTGAAAAGGAAAAAAATTACACTGGGGTTTTTGGTTGTTGTTTTTTTTTTGGTTTTTTTTTAAAGTAGGCCAATTTTCCCACTACTCTTGGGGCCCAAACACGCTCTTTTCAAAAAAGGGCCCGCTCGAATTACACGCAGCGCAGAGTTTTTTACTGGGGGATACAGGGTAAAACCCAGTACAAAACAAATAAGAAAATAAATTAACGTGACGCAGAATTTACTTTTTTTTGAATGCAAAAGTTCCCCCGAACCAAACGGAAATTGGGAAGGACATTTCTTTTTAAATTGTAAATTGTTTTTTTCCATTTTTTTCTATAAATTTATTTTGAAACAAATGTGAAAACTGACAACAACATCCCCTGTTTTCAATATCAATGAGAACATGTAATAAATAACAAAAAAAAGATGTTTTAACAGGTTGGCGTTTTTAAAAAACCCCCCCCTGTCTTTTTTTTTTTTTAAATATTTTTTTGGGGGTTGTTTTGGGGGGGGTTTTGTTTTGGGGTTTTGTGTGGTGGGGTTTGTGTGTTTTTTGGGGGTGGGGTGGGGGGTTGTGTGTGGTGGTGTGGTGTTTTGTGTGTGTGGTGGTGGGGGGGGGGGGGGGGGGGTTTTTTTTTTTTTTTTTTTGTGTGTGGTTTTTTTTTTTTTTGTGTTTTGTGTTTAAATTTGGTGTGGTTGGTTTGGTTGTTTTTTGTTGTTTGTGTGGTTGGTGTGTGTTGTTGTTGGTGGGGCCGGCCAGGGGCGGCCTGTTTTACGGTTTTTAAGGAAGTTCATTTCCCTTTTTTAATTTCACCCCCGGGAAAACCACTTTTTTTTCCCCCAAACCCAAAATTTTTTACCACCCGGGGGGCCAAGCGGGTATTTGCCCCCCCACCAACCCAAAACCCCCAAGATTCGAGCTTCGCCCCATTCCCCCACAAAACCCATGGGGACAATTTGGTGGGAAAACCACCAACCCTCACTCTGAAACCCAAATTTTTTAGTTTATAGGGGTTTCGAGAAACCCAAGGGAAAAATAAAAACCCCAAAAAACGAAATATTAGCTAAGCCAGCAAAACTGGGAAATTTCCCCCCCAAAGGGGGAACCAAAAAAAACCCCAAACAACGCCCCCAAAATGAACCCCCCAACCCCTAGTTTTTGACCAAACCCTCCAAATTAAAGAAAAAAGAAGTGTTTTGGGGAACCCGAACTGGGGGGCCCCCCAAAAACCCAGAGTAATGGGCCCGGGAGAAGAATGAAACGGGGGGGCCTTTTTTTTAATTAAAGGTACAAGGGGGGAAGACAAAAATTATCGGGGAAATTTGGAAAAAAGGTTATAGGGCTTTTAAAATTCGCAGGGTTGTATTAAAGTTTATTAAAAAATTTAAAACCCGGCCCATAAAAAGGGCCCCCTGAGAAAAAGGGGGGCCCTAAGTGTTGTTGGAATAAAAATTTTAAAAATGGTGGGGGGGGGATGAATAAAATAAGGAAAATTTTAATATGGTTCCCAAAATTAGAAATAAAAAAGGGAAAAGGCCCCGGGGGGTTTGGGGGAAAAATTTTTTTTGGTTTTTCAAAATTGGGATTTATTTTTGAATTAGTAAAAATCCAAGGGGGTAAAATGGTGGGGGGGGGGGAAAATTTTTAAAATTTTAATTTTTCATGTTAAAGGGGGGGGGGAAAAGGGGTGGGGGGGGGGGGGCTTTTTAATCCCTTAATTTAAGTTTTTTAAATTTAAAGATAAGGGGGAAATTTTTTGGTTAAAGGGGGGGGAGTTAAAGGGGGGGGTGTTTTTGGAAAATTTTTTGGGTTTTTTTGGGGGTCCCCCTTTTTTTAGGGATTTTTTTTATTTTTATTTTTTATTTTTTTTATTAAGGGTTTAATTTGGGGTTTTATTGGGTTTTTTGGGGGGTTTATTTAAAAAAAAATAAAAAAAAAAATAAAAAAAAAAAAAAGGTTTTTAAAAAATTTTGGGGGGTTTTTAAGGTTTTGGGGGGTTTTATTTGGGGGAAGAATGGTTTTTGGGATTAAATAGATTGGGTTTATTTGGGGGTGGTTTAAAAAGGGATTAAGGGGAATTGGGTTTTTATTAAAGGGGGTTGGGGGGGGTAAAAAAATTTTTTTTTTTAAATTTTTTTGGGCTAGAGCCGAGATTTTAAACCAAAGATGAGATTTTTGTGTTTTGCGCCCCGCCCCTCTCTCCCCCCCCCCTCCCCCCTTTCCTCCGGGGGACGGATAGCCTAGGGGGTCAAAAACTTTGCCTGGCAATTTGAAGACCCGGGTTCGAATCTTCAAAGGAGATTTTTCTCCTGGATTTAAACATCAGTGCTGACTCCACCTCCCCACAAGTCCTTCGGATAGAACTTTAAAACCGGGGCCCCGTTTTCGAACGCACGCGGGAAACATTTTTGGCGCCCCTTTTTTTAAATCCTTTCCGCTTTTCGTAAGGTAGGGCCTTTGGGTTGCCGGTGGGAACAGATGAACATTTACAAAACTCATACACACGGGGACCCCGCCGCTGTATTCTGGGTTTTAAAGGGCGTTGGCCCTCGAAAATCTAAATTTTGGGGGGTTCAAATTCCCATTTTTTTGGCTAGGGGCTTTGTCCCCTTTGGAAAAGGCATTTTTAAGGGCAAATTTTCCACCCCACCCGGGGGTGTAAAATGGGTACCAACCTTGTTTGGGGTTAACCCTGGGGAAAGACGGGGCGCCTATCCGGGGGGGAGCCCTTTTACCTCAGCCCGCTTAAACCCACAAAAACCGGGATAAGCCCCGGGGCCTGAGGGCCCTCTTGGGTCGGGACAGATTTTAATTTAAATTCTTTAACTATACCACGGGAACTGGGAAGAAAAAAAGCCAAAAAGGTGCTTTTTTCCCATTACCTCGATATAAAAGAATAAAATCAAATCAATCAATCCCCCAAACCCAAATTAAGGTTGATTTTGGTGTTTAAAACACAAACCATGTCCCAAGCTTTTCTTTTTCAATCTTTGTCGCCCGGGTTTCGGGCCTTACTTTTTTTTGGAAAGGGCGGAACAAATTTTTAAACCGTGGGGCGCAAGAATATTCAAACCTGCTTTTCGCACGGGGGGCCCTCGTGTTTTGAGTCTATTTAAAAGACTTTTCAGGGGAGGGGAATGGGTAGGTATTTTTAACCCCCCTTGTAAACAAAAAATTTTTCTTGAACGGGCCCCAAAATTTTAACTGGGAAAAAGGCTGTCACATCACGACTGCAACGCTCAAAACTAAGCTATCCTCCTTTTTCCCCCCCCCCCCCCTCCCCTCCTCCCCCAACCCATTTTCCTTTTTGTTTTCAAAAAAATCAAAATACACACGCAAAACGCCCTAAACTTGAATAAGAAATAAACTTTTTGCAAAATGGGAAAATATTATGGAAAAATTTGGGGCTCCACTTTTTGGGCCCAAACAGGCTCTTTTTACTTAGCTCTTTGTCTCTGTCCAAGCTGTCTGTTTTCATCATTTTTTTTTATATTTTATTCTTTTATATCAAGGAAAATTTTGGAATAACACCCATGTGTTTTTTTTTTTAATTATTATATCCAGACCCCTTGTGCATGCATTTTTGTAAATTTTTGTCACCCTTGTTTCCCACCGTCACATAATGGCCTGCTTTTAAACGAAAAGCGAACAGGATTTAACTGGGGCCAAGATTTCTTGCGGCTTTTTCGCACACGGGGCCCCTGGGTTAAACCCATCCGAAGGACGGGTGGGGAGTGGAGTAAAGCACTGATGTTAACACCG
Organism: Stramonita haemastoma; assembly: GCA_030674155.1. Lineage (NCBI taxonomy): Eukaryota > Metazoa > Mollusca > Gastropoda > Neogastropoda > Muricidae > Stramonita > Stramonita haemastoma. Next base: position 15,624 of record JASPKP010002668.1, on the reverse strand, counting down.
GGGAGAAAAATCCCATGAAGGGGGAATAAAACCCCCGGGGGGGGTGGGCCCAAATTGCGAGCGCAATCTATTTGACCACTAGGCCGTCCCCGCCCCCCGAAATTGCAAACTTCAATGGGAAAATACCCTTGAACTGAAACGAAGCGCCGGGGTTTGTTTGGCCGAAACCGGGTTTCAAATTCCCGGGCCGTAAAATTGAAAAACCCAAAGCTTAAAACCACAAGGGTTTCCCCCCCCCCCCCCCCCCAAAAAAAAAAAAAAAAAAAAAGAAAAGAAAAAAAAAAAAAAAAAAAACCCAAAAAACAAACAAAAAAACCCAAAATTTTAAGTCTAGATCAAAAATTTTTTTGTTGTTGCAAAATGTGGACCCGCACTCTCCCCTATATATTGTTTTTTTTAAATGTTAGATTTAATTGGTCCATTGCGGGGGTTTTTGGGATTCTTCGTGCAAAAATATTTAAGTTTTTGGCCCCAAGTAACAAAAAAAAAAAGGAAAAAAAAAATTATAACGCAACCGAGAACAAAATATTTTCCCTTGCAAAACAAGCCTTTTTCCCTTCTTCACTCCCTTTCCCCCCCCCTTTTGTGTAAAATTTTTAAAACGTTTTTTTTAATTTTTTAAAAATGCCCGTCAGGGTTTAAAAAAAGGGTTTTCCCGCCCTTTTGGGCCAAATTTTTCATGCCCTAACAATGGGGGACGGGTGGGATGAGGTGAAAACTTTTTGTTTGGTGCTACAGCCCTTTTGTTTGCTTTCTTTTTGGGTTGAAAATACCAAACCTATCAACAAAACCCAAACGGGGAACTGGAGACCCATCACATTTGAGTAGTTTAGTTCCCTGGCGTTTTTCCTCCAAATTTTTTTTTTCAAACAAAAGGGTAAAAAAAATTTTTTTTACAGAGAAGAAAAAAAAAAACTAAAGCGCAAAAAAAACCCGACAAACCCCCAATACAGCGAGAAATTGTAAAAAAAAAAACCAACAACCAAATTCTCTGAAACCTACAGATGAAAAGCCAAAGACATACTTTCAGAAAGGGATGCTGAAATGGGGGGGGACCTGCGATCAGAAAGTTCTTCAAGAAAAAGAAACCCGTTTTCCCTTCTTTTCAGAGGGATCCTCAAAACCTGTTTTTGACCTTTTCATTCGCCCAAATGTCCTCCCTGCCCTTGGGAAATACCCGAACCCCAGGGGAAATTTTTCAGGAGCCCCCAAAAAATTCCCGAAGCCCACGATACGGGAGGATACTCTTTTTAAACGAAAAGGCCGATTGCATATTGAGGGAAAGTGAATATTGATAGAGTTTGCATATTGATGGAGTGAATAATGATAGAGTGCATATTATGGAATGCAAAATTGAGGGGAGTGCTCCCTAAAAAGGGAGTGAATATTGGGGAGTGCATACTAATGGAGTGAATATTAAAGAATTGCATAAGGACGGAATACTATTAAAGGGAATACCCCGGGGCCCGGAGGAAGGAAGGCCCCTTAAAGCCCCCTGTGGTAGAAGTGAAAAAAAAAGGGGTGAGTGGGGGGGGTGTGTGCCCGCGGACTGGAGGGAAGAGAGGGGGCCCGGGGGTGGTGTGCCGAAGTTTGGGGGTTGTCTGAAGGAAAGGGTTGGGGGTCCACGCGCTCGGATTTTTGGGGCAGGCTCCTGCCCCCGGTGTGAAAAGTGACTTGCAGGGGGAAAGGAAACACGGGTAGCTCACTGCCTGCTGGTGAACCAACCAGACCCTGCAGGTTTTTTGGCCCGAGCCGCAGTCCCCCTGCCCAGAGGGCGGAACCCGTCTGCACGTTGGAGTCCCCCAGTTCACGTTTTTTCCTGGTCCTTCCCCCCCCCGGACAAAATTATGAAAAGGGTTCAAGACTTTCAGAAGCGCGAACATCACTTTTAAGGGCGTTTTCGCGTACCCACAAAAACAAGCTGAGGCGGCCCTTTCCCCCTATCGTAAAACCCAAAGGGCTTCCTCCTCCTCCTCCCCGCCCCGCCCCACCCCCCCTCCTTTCCCCCCTTTCCCCCTTCCCCCCTCCCCCTCCTCCTCCTCCTCCCCCCCTCCTCCTCCTCCTCCTCTCGCACCCTCTTTTCCCTCCAAGACGAATCTCACCAAATAACAAATACTAAATACCAAAATGGATCTTTCCCCTTTTAAATTTTTTGCTCGGACCGGGTACTTTTCCCCCCCCAGGGCACGTCCCCCCAAATCAGTACACAGGGGCCTCTACTTTTTAACTCCGCCTACAAAATAATAACCCTGTTTTTTTTAATCCACACTGTGGACAGATTCAAATCCCCAAAAAAAAGCAAAAAATCAAAAAGTTGGGGAAAACAGAGCGGACCAGTTTATCAAGGGGGCATTACTAATGCTAAAGATGACCCATGACCGAGATGAAGATATATGAAGGGTGAAAAATGGGTTTTTGGGAAAACCCTCAGGTCTGGAGGGAAGGGCCAGGGGGAAAACCCATCCCCCAGCCAAAACGAACAGGGTCCTTTTTCCCCAACCCTCTCAACTTTGCCGCAAACACCTGCAGAGAAAGCCCAAACTTTTCCCCCTCCCCCCGTGGGGTGTGACGGGCGGTGGGGAACCCCCACATGAAAACCCAAAAAAGGCCCCCCCCAAAAACCCGGGCTCTCCGGGTACCCCCCACCCTGGGGGTAAATGTTCGGGCGGTGTCTTTGGGGCCGTAGCCGTGGCCCGGGGGGTGCCTCGCCCGGCCTGGGGCTACCCAAAGGGGGCAAGGCAAGAGGATTGGGGGGAGCGAAAAAGGAAAACTGAAAGCCGTCAGCGAGTTTTGGGACCCCCCCCGGGGATTTTTGGGAAAAAAAGGGCCCCCGGGCCCATTGGCCCTGAACCCCCTTCGAAAAACAAACCCCCCTTGGTAAAAAACGACTTTCCCGGAAAGGGGCCTCGAAAGTGACAGAAAACCCTTTGAATGTACAGGGAAACCTCCAATTCCCCCTACCGAGAGTGTCCCTCCCGGCTTTCCAAAAACACGTAAATGGTTTAGATTTATGATTGTAGAAAGCTAAAAAATGTGAGAGGCCCCCCCCCCGCCCCCCCCCCCCCCCCCCCCCCCCCCATTTTTTTTTTTTTTTTTTTTTTTTTTTTTTTAGGGAAAAAACAAACCAACCAACAAAAACCCCCATCTTAAGGTTTTTTTTTTCCAAACCCCTGATTAAAAAACACCTTTGGGGGGGGGCGGGGGTGGGGGGGGGGGGGGAGGTGGTTTTGGGGGGGTGGTGGGGGGGGGGGGGGGGTGATAATTTTTCTTGCCCCTTTTTAAATCTCGAATTTCATCTGCTACAAATTTTCGAAAATCGGAAAGGGCTACCTAAAATGGGGAAAAAAATACCAGTTTCATAATTAAAGGGAACTATAATTATCACCAATTTGGGGGAACCCTCCCCGGGGGTGTAGCCGAGGGAACCCCGAAAAAGAAAGAAAAAACAAACCATAACTTATCCCTTTTTTTTTTTTCAGGCGAAAAATCCCCCCCATTTGGGCCTCTGGTCCCAAAGGCAAAAGAAAAACCGAAATTTGGGTTGGAACAAAGTCCTTTTTAAAAATCGCTAAAGGAGCGGGATTTGCCTATTGGGGCCCAAACCTTTTTGGGGCCTGCAATTTGAAAGACCCGGGGTTTTATTCCCGTTCGAGGGGGTTTTCCCCCCGGAGTTTAAAAATCAGGGGGCTGGGGCTCCACCTCCCCAAAAGTCTTTTTAATGAGACTGTAAACCCGAGGGAAGGGCCCCGGTGCGAACGCACGCAGAACAAACTTGGGGTACAAAGTTAAAAAACCTTTCCGCTTTTTTTCGTAAGAATAGGGCCCCTTTTGTGCAGGGGGGAACCGATAAAAAGATTTTTCAAAACCCCGCATAAACACGGGGGGCCCGGAAAAAAAAAAAAAAAAAAGCACACTATTGCTTATTCCCCAATTTCCCCCGATAAAAAAAGAATAAATAAATAAAAAAGGCCCCCCCTTGTCCCCCCCCCCCTAACCTTACCCCCCCCAACCCCCCCCCCCCCCCCCCCACCCCCCCCCCCCCCCCCCCCCTCCCCCCCCCCCCCCCCACCCCCCCCCCTCGCTGGCCCCCCCGGGAAATGCCTTTTACCAAGCAAACCCGCAACCGTTTTTACAAAAAAGAGCATTACTTTTTTGATTGTTTTAGGGAAAGGGAACTTCAAATCAGGGAAAGATATTTTTTCTTCCGGGGTAAAATGGAAAAACTGTTGAGAGCAAAAGCACATTATTAATTTTTATTGTTTTTTTTTTTTTGTTTTTTTTTTTTGGGGGGAAAGGTTGGGGGAGGGGAGGGGGGGATTTTTGTTTTTTATTTATTTTAAATCCCGTAGAATTAAAAAAATAAATAATTTGTGGTGTGTGTGTTTTTGTGTGGGGTGTGTTGTTGGTGTGTTTTGTGTGTGTGTGGGGTTGTGAAAAATTCCAAAAAAAGGTTTTTTTTTCTATTAAATCTAAAAAGGGCAAGTTCACCAAACGCTTTATTGTAAGAATGGGTTTAAAAAAAAAAGCTTCATTGATTGTAATTTTATTCCTTTGTATTGTTTTAAAAACTTTCTTCACCGGGCAATTTTTTCGGGAAAAAAATTGACTCCACCTCCCCTTAAATCCACGTCGCCACAAGCGCAGCGCCACCCCTTCCAAAAAAAATCTTGTTGGCAAGTGCGTTTAATCTTTTGAACCCCGTTTTTTTTCCCTTTTTTTCAAACTTTTACAAGGGATAAAAAGTTATTTTTGGGCCCTGAGAACTTTTTTCTGCCCCCCTTTTGCGCGCCCCACAAAAAAGCACGCCCGGGACTTTTCCCAAAAAGACCCCCACCCCCAACCAGAAACCCCAACTGCCCATGAAAAAAAAACCATATTTTTGGGGATACCTATCCCAGTTTTTTTGATTTTTTAAATTTTTTAACTAGCATACAGATAGCAACCCCCATCATGAAAATAACCTTTCAAAAACTACCATGTAAAATAAACCCCCCTTAAAATCCCTTTCAAAACCCCCCCATAATAACAACAGCCTACACCCCTACCCTAGTAAAAACATTTCCCAAAAATCCCTTTCAAACTAACCCTAATAACATCCATAAAACACTTTTCCCCTAATAATACATCCTACAAATCACCAACATAAAAAAAAAACAACAAGATACCACCCAAAAAAATACCCCAAAAACCCTTTTTTTTGTCCCAAACACACCAAACCCTCATAACAACCCCTTCCCCCATAAAATTAACCAAAACCCTTTTAAAAAAATCCCCCAAAAAAAACCCCCACCACCATAACAACCCCACAAATACATACTAAAAAGAAAAATACAAAAACCCTTAAAAAAACCTCCACAAAACCATCATTAAATTTTTCAGCATTAAATCAGATCCCCCACATTTAAAAAATTTTAACCCTTGGGGCACATCACCAAACTTAATTACAACCTTAAAAAAGGTAAAAGGGTCCCCCAAAAAACCTTTTTAAAAACCCTTTTAGGGGGAAAGAAAATTTTTAAAGGGGGAAAGACCCCCAGGGTTTCTTTCCCCGGGGCCAGCACATTGGGGCGGCGTCCCCTCTCCTCTCCCCCCGCTGCCTGACCTCTCCTTTACCCTAAAGAGGGCAGGTACCCATTTAAAAGCTTGGGGGAACTGGGGGGAATGTACGAAGGCCCAAGGCCCGCAAAATGGTTTACCCACCCAAATTTGGGCCCCTAAAACCCCAAAAGCTGCTTAAAACCTTTGCTTGGGGAAAGGAGTGTTTTTGTACCACGTTTGCTATCTCTTCCCCCCCTAAAAAAAAAACAAAAACCCTAACCCCCACCAAATAATAATTTTAAAAAAAAAAACCCAACCCTGTTTTCTGCCTTTTTTGGAAAAAGTAAAGGGCCCTTGTGTGGGCCCTTTTGGGAAACCGGGTGACAAAATTTAAAAAAAAACTGCAAAACACACGGGGGCTGGTAAAAAAAACAAAAAAAAAAAAAACCCCAAAAAAAAACCCCCCAAAAAAACCAGTTTTCAATTTCCCCTTTATCACAAAAATAAAAAAATAAAAGGAAAAAAAATTAAAATAATTTTTTCCCCTTTTAACTTTTAACATAACCCACCTTAAAAAGATAGCGTGACACAAGACCGCAAAACCCCCAAACCCAAATTCCAAATTGAACCAAAAAAACACCCCCCTTAACACGGGCCATGAGATATTCTTTTTACACGTGTGGATTCTCCTCTCTAAAAGGGAAAACTTTCCGGGAGTTCCCAGATTTCCCTTTTAAAAAAAAAAAAAATTTATTAATTTTTATTTTAATAAATTTTAAACATTATTTTTATTATTTTTATTTTTAAATTTTTAATTTTTTTATTATTATTAAATTATTAATTATTAAATTTTTAATTATTAAATTTTCCCTCATCATCATCATTATCATTATTATCATTAAATTTTCATTTTTAGTTTTTTCCTCAAAATGGGTTTTGGTTTCCAAAAGGAAGGGATGGCAAACACGCCAAAAATTCCCCGGGAAGCTGACGGGGCCAGGGTAGGGAAAGAACCCCCCCCCCCCCCCCCCCCCCCTACCTTTTTTTTTGTATTTTGTAGTTTTTACCAAATTTTTTAAAAACCCATTTCTCCCGCGTGAAAATTTGGGCTGCTCCTTTTCTGGGGGGGAGCGCGTCGGGCCCCAATGCAGCACCCCACCCTTTTTTTTTCCCTTTTTTTTCCTGGGATGCCCTGTTTTTTTGTTCCCCAACAGAGTGGGTTTTTTTTTTTTACCCAAATTTTTTTTTCCAGGGCAACCCCCTTGTTGCCCCTTTGGGGTTTTTTTTAAAGTGCGCTAGACGTCATGGGGTAAAAACCCCCCGGGGCCTCGGTTTTTCGTCCCCCAATCCGAAAAGACCAAGCCCAGACCCCCACTCAGGGTCTAATTTGGGGAGGGAAAAAAATTTGGGGGACCCAAAAGGGGAAAAACGAAGAACCCCCGGGAGCACACTCCGAACCCCAATTTTTTGCTTTTAACTTTAAGGCCTTTTAAAAAAGCCTCTACCTGCATGAATGGGCCAAAGGGCCTCATCAAAGCCTAATGGAAAAGTACCCCCTCAAAACCCTTTTGCCCCGTCTGCCAAACCCCCCGGAAAATTTTCTCCTTTCACTGTTCCCCGAGTGCCCTGTAAAGCTTCCTTTTAAAAGGGACAAAGGATTACTTCCACAAACCCCCATGAAATAACAACCTCAGACCACTAACTAGTTACCCACCCAAACCCCAAAAATAGCAATTTTTTGTCATCATGGGTAAACGTTCAGGGAGCCCAATCATTTCAACACTGTAATGGGTAATTTTTTTTTCATTCTACCAAACCCGTGGGACTGATTTTGGGGGGGCACTAACACCCAAAAAAAAAAACAAAAAAAACCCCAATTCGTTTGACACAGACAAAAAATTTTCTATGGGCACGAGCTAGGGTATTTTTTGAAACCTTTTTTTTCGGCACCCCCGGGTTTTTTTATCACAGTTCGTGATTGAACGCTGACAAACTCGGGGGTAAAAAGCAAAGTGAAGCTGTATGGCCAGTGGGTTTCACAAAAACAAAGTGAGGGGGCTGTAAAGAAACCAAAGGCTTTACAACGCAAAGTGAAGGCGTATTACCATGGCTTTCACAACAGCAAAAATGAGAGGGTGTAAGACCAGGGGGCCATTCACAACACAAAGAATTTTTAAAGGGTGTAAAGCCCCTGGCTTTCCCCAAAAAAACAAAGTTAGAGGGGGTGTATGACCATTGGGTTTCACAACACAAAAATGAAGGCCCGTATGACCATTGGGCCTTTTACCCCAAAACAAAAGTGAAGGCTTTATGACCAGTGAAAATTTTATAACAGCAAAGTGTGGGGGGCTGTATGACCCAATGACTTTCCTAAAAAGCAAATTTAGAGGCTGTAAACCAAATGGCTTTCCCCAACACAAAGAGAAACTGTATGACCCTGACTTTCATAACCCGCAAAGTTAGAGGCTGAATTTTGGGCCAGTGACTTTCAAAACAGCAAAAAGGGGAGGGGTGTAAAGACCATTTACTTTCATAACGCAAAGTGGGGAGGCTGTAAAGACCAAAACTTTCACCAACCCAAAATGAGAGGCTGTATACCAGTGGCTTTTCCTTTTTCCCCCTCGGTGGAATTCCCCCCTTTTTTAGCTTAGTCTTTTAGTGACGACTTTTGACTTCTGACAGGGGCTTGACTTTCACAGTCTGTTAAAGTAGCCGGGTAGCCCAGGGCCCTTTGGGGGCCTTTGGGGGAAAAAATCCCAAACGCTGACTGTCCTTTTTGCCCTCTTGGCCCCAGGAAATGGGGATGTGCTTTTGGGCAAGGCATCTCCACTGCAATCAAAATTTTTTTTGCCCCCAATTTTTCCCCAAAAAAAAGGCAAAATCCCCCTGCTGTTTTTGGGGGGTCATTCGGGCCCAACACGACGGACAAACAAAAACCCCCAAAACTAGCACCCGTTTTTGAGATATTTTTTCCAAAAATTGAGAGGCTCATCTCAAAGCCCCACTGTTTTTTTTTTGTTAAATTTTTTCTTTTTTTTTGGTCCAATTTTCCCCAAAAATTTTTTTTTGCTTAAATATCGTGGTGGCAGTATGCAAAACCCAGCAGACGAAATTTTCAAATGCTTAAAATTTTGGGGTAAAACCAGATGGGATTTGGGTCCCCGACTAAAATTTCCCAAATTAAAAAGCATAATGTTCAGGCCAAAAGCACAAAAAGACTTTGTTCCCCTTCCCCCTCTTGTATTCTTTTTTTCCCCACGAGAACAAACAGTTTGGCCAGATCTTATTTTTTGTGCCAGATGCGTGGGAAAGTCAGTTTTTTTTTCTACTGATTTCATTTTAACTATTTTTATTTTTATACCAATTTTAAAGTTACAGCAAAATTTTCTCTTTCGTGAAAATTCGGGCCGCTCTCCCCTGGGGGGGGGCGCGTCGCCACAATTTCCAAACGGCGCCCCCCCAACCCCCCTTTTTTTCCCCTCGGGGATGGTGTCCCAAAACCCCACCCCCTTTGGGGCAAAGCTGGGCTTTTTTAAAAAAATTTTTTTCACCGCTCCCCACCTGGCGCGCGATGGCCTGCCCTTTTCCCAAAGGGGGGAACGGGGTTTTAAAAAAACCCGTGCGCCCAAAATGTTTTTGCGTGGGGTTCGCACACGGGGGGCCCCAGTTTTTATTATCTCATCCGAATGACTTGACACTCAGTTCGATTTTTTTTTGTCAAACTGGGAAGAAAGGGGAGGCGGGTACGAACCCAGAAACTCCCGGTTTACCCCTTTTTGGCAGGCCAAAAGTCCTTTAAACCTTTCCCGCCAAATTCCTTCCCTTTTCCCTTTCTAAACCTCTAATTGGGCGAAAATTGATCAAGTCTTTCAGACATGTAAATGAATGAAAAATTGATTATTGAATTTTTTTTAGTCGACATAAATATCAATTTGTTTCCCAAAGGAGGTTAAGTGGAATTGTTGGTCCACTACAAAAGGATAAAAAAAATGCTAGGCAGAGGGAAAAAAGTTTTATTTATTGGGGGTGTAACCTAGCTAGCCAGTCTCAGAGCACTCGCTCCCCCACGCCCCGGGGCTAAGGGAAACAGCGTTGAGCGGATTTTCCTCTTTGGGTGGGGGACTGGTCGAAGTACGGGGCTTTTGCTTCAGGACAGTCCCCCCCCAATTTCCCCCCACATAAATTAATTTGGGTCCCTGCCCCCCTTTAAAAGGGCCCCGGGAAGGTAAAGCTGCCCGAGGGGGGGGGAAAGGGGTTTTCAGGTCCGCCCTCAAAAATTTTCTTTTGGGCCTTGGGCCCTTGGGGAAGCTACTTTCATTGACAAATTTACCCCAACCCCGAAAAAAAAACAAAACTCCCCCCCCTACTTCCCAAAACACGGTATCGATCCCGGGGCCGGGGGGGGTACCTACCGCCCGGGGGATTTTCCCATCAAAAAATTTTTCCCGGGGGGACCAGGGAAATTGAAAGGGAAAAAAAACCTAAAACCCCACTTTTACTGTTTTTTTGGGGGACCCACGGGGTTTTAAAACACCCAAACCCCACTTTTCCCCTTTTCAAACACTTCCCTCTCTCTCTTTTCCCTCCGTCTCTGTCCCTCTCTCCTCTTTCTCTCTCCCTCTCTCCTTTTAAAAAGAAGTAATACTTTCCCGTAAACCCCCTTTAAAAAAAAAAAGAACCCTTCCAAATTTATTTCATTTATTCACATTCATTTTATTCCTCTCTCTCTCCCCCTCTCTCCCCCTCTCCTCCCTCCATCTTCCTCCCCTCCCCTCCTCTCTCTCACCTAAAAAAACCCCCATCCCCTCTTTTTCTCTCCCCCCCTATCCCCCCTCCTCAACCCCCCCCTTTTTTTCCCCCTTTTTCCCCTTTTTTTTTTGTTGGCCCCCCCCCTTTTAAACCCCCCCTTTTTTTCCCCTTCCCCCTCAATTAAAAAATTTTGCCCCCCTTTTATTTTTTCCCTTTTCCTTCCTTTCTTTTTCTCCCCTCCCCTCCCTCCGTCCCCCTTTTTCCCCCTCTCCCCTTTTATTCCCACCCCCTCTCCCCCCCCTCTCCTCTTTTCCCCTCCCCCCTCCCTTTTCCCTCTCTCTCACCGGGCTTCTCTTCCCAACCCCCTCTCCCCCCTCTCCCCCTTTCTTCTTTCCTTCTTCTCTCCTTCTTCTTCTTCCTTCCCCTTTTTCTTCCACCCCCCCCTCTCTCTCTCCCCTTTCCCCTTTTTTTCCCTTTCTTCTTCCCCCTTTCCTGTCCCCCCTTCCCTTTTTCTTCCCCCTTTCCCCCCTTCCCCCCGTCTTTCCCCCCCTTTTTCTCTCTTCCCCTCCTCTCCCCTCCCTTTTCCCCCCCTCTCTCTCTCTCTCTCTTTTCGGCCCCTTCCTTTTCCCAACTTTTTTTTTAAAATAAGGGGGGGGGGACCATTTAACCCCTAAAAGTGGTTCCCGAAACATTTTTTTACCCCCGGCCCCCCCCAATTTACCCCCCCCCCGGGTTTTTAGTCCTTTTAAAAATTTTTTCTCCCCCCCCGGGAAATTAACCCCCCCTCATTCCCCCCCCCCATCTCCCCAAAAGTTTTTTTCCCCTTTCGGATTTTTAAAACCCCCAATTTTTTTTTTTAAACCCCCCCCCCAGGCCCCCCCCCCCCCCCCCCCCAAACCCCCACCCGCCCCAAACCCCCCCCCAACTTGCGCCACCCCGGGTTTCCTGTCCCGCCCTTTTCGTTTTTTTAAAAGTTGGCCAACGTGTTTTCCGTTTTTTTGGGCGTTTTCGTTTCCCCTGGGCCTTCACACCCACCCCCGGGTGAAAAAAAAGCCCACCCCTTACCCCCCTTATTTCCCCCCCCCCCCCCCCCCTGGTTTTTATTTTTTTTTCCCCGGAATGGGGGGGGGAAAGGAAAATTTTAAGAAAATTAAATAAAAAAATTTTTTCCTTTTCCTTTAGGGACCCCCCTTCCCCCCAAAAGTAAAGTAAGGGGTTTAAAAAAAAAAAGGGGAAGAAGGAAAATTTTCCCATTTAACCTAAAAGCCCGTCCCCTTTGGGAGTAAGGACGTTCCGGGGGCAGAGACCTAAAAAACAAAAACTCCCCCCCGGGGGCAAAAAAACACTTAAGGACACAACCCCCCTTTTTTTTAAAATTCCTTTTTCCCTTTTCCCCCAAAAAGGAACCCATTTACAACTTAAAGTAAAGGGGAAAAAAAAAAAATTAAGAAGGTTTTCCAAAACCCCCCTATTTGGGGGAACGATTCTCGGGGGTGCTTCCCAAAGGGGGTGGGGAAACCTAGGGGTCCCCAAACCCCTTTTCTCCCCCAATTTTTAAAACCCTTTCCCATTTCCCGGGAATAATTTTTCCCCCCCCTGGGGGGTTTAACCCAAAAAACCCAAATGGGGGGGGACTCCCCAACCCTCCCCAAAGTTCCCTTTCGGGATTTAGGGAACCTTGGGGAAAACCGAAGGGGGCCCCCGGGGATTGGGGGAAAACCCCCCACCCCCCAAAAAAACATTTCTTTGGCACCAAAACGGGGTTTAAATCCCCTGGGCCCCGCCCCTTAAATTTTTTTGTAAGAAAAAGGTCATTTGGTTTTTTCCCCGGGGGAACGATTTTACAATTTTTCCCAAAAATGGGATACCACGGGGACTGGAAATTTAAAAAAACACAAGAGTTTCTTATTCCCCTTATCCCCAAAAAAAAAGAAATAAATAGGATTAAAAAAAATCAATTACCCTTTTTGCTTTGGGGAAAGCGAGGCCCCGACCCCCTGAGCTATACTTTCCCTTTTCCCCCCACGGGTTAAAAACCAGTCCCCACATAAAAACGGAGCAACAGGGTTGGCCCCCTTTTGGGATTTTTAAAATTAAATGAAAGAATTAAACACCATTAAACCTTAGAAAAGAGAGGGCAACAGGGGTAAATCATTTCCATTTAAATGTTACAACAGCCCTTTTACGGTGAAGAAAAAATTCCAAAGCCTTTTTTTTTTTTTCAATTTAAAAGAGGGGGGGGACTTGGTGACCCTAATACATTTAACCCCTGCCCTGCCATTCACCCTTGCCTACACAACACCCGACACCACCGACACAACACAGACAAAAACACCACGCACACAACACACAAAAACCACCCGCAACGCACCCCACAAAAGCACGCACAAAAACACATATAAAACACACAAAACATTCTCTTTCATCCCCCACACACACACCCAAACACACACACATAACACACACAATCAAACAAAAACACACATACATACTCCACACACCCCCACCCCACACACACAAACCCCCCACATAAAAACACCCCACAAATCTCCCCTAACACCCCACACCCCCAAACACACAACACACCATCACACACCCATACAAAAAGCACACACAAAAACATACTCACACACACACACCCCCCCCAAAACCCCTACCCACACCCCATAAAACACAACACCCCCCCTCTCTCTCCCCTCTCTCTCTCCCACACCCACACCCCCAATCTTTTTCTCCCCAACCCCCCCGCCCCACCCCCACCCCCACTTCCCTCTTTCTGCCCCCTCCCCCCTATAATCTAAGAAAAAATTGGCAAAACCATTGAGGGTTTTACCGTTGGTCATTTTCGCTTTTTGGGATTACCATTTTCGTACCCCCTTTGTCGTTTGTAGTTCATGGGAAAGTTTTTTTGCAATTACCAAACCTACTGTTGTTTTTCTGTTGTCATTGGGGGCGCTTTTAGCAAAGACCCCATCCTACTCTTTTTTGTCTGTTTTCATGGTACGTTTTTTTGCAGGAACCCACCCCTACTCTTGTTGCCTGTTTGTCATGGTACCCTTTTTTTTTGAAAAGACCTATCCAAAAATTGGGAGTCTGTTCGTCATGGTACGTTTTTTTTCAATTACCCCCCCCAAGTCAAATTTAAGCACCCCCCCCAGTGGGGGTGGTGACCCTTTTTTGGGGCTTTTGGGGTTTTTAGGAAAGCCCCCCCCCCCCCCCCCCCATTCACCTAAACTGTAAATGGGTACCTACCCCTTTAGGGTTTAGGGAAAGTTTCATAAAACAGGGCCCCCAGGGGGAGAAAGGGCCCCGCCTTCCCCAAAAAGCTCACCCTTAGAGAGGGTGAGGGGCCTGATGCCTGGCTCCCCTAAAAACCCCATAGGTTTTTGAGAAAAAACCATTTACCAAAAACCTTTTACTCGTGCTTCTATTCGTCATTTGGGACTTTTTGCCAAATTTCCCCCCCAAGTCAATTAAAGCAGTGTCAAGCCTGGTTCCAATTTGGGTGGGGGGGCAACCGGGTTTTTGTGCTTTGGCTTCAGGCAGTCCCGCCCCCCCCCCCCCCCCCATTCCAAAACCCCCGCGTTTAAAAGGGTACCCCGCCCTCTTTTAAAGGGGGAGGGGAAAGGGAAAACAGCAAGGGAGAGGGATGGGTGCCGGCCCCCCATAATCTGGCCCCCCAGAAAGCTGGTTTTCTTTTTTGCCTTGCCTCCCCCCACACCCCCAAATTTGTGGGACAAAAACCTTTAAATTTTCCTTTTAAATCTTGCTGTCTCTTTGTCACAGTAAAGTTTTTTTTAAACAAAGACCTAATTTTTACTCTTGCTTTCCGTCTGTCAAAGGTAAAGTTTTTAAAACAATTTTACCTATCTTTCTCTTGGGTGTTGTCTGTTTAAAAATACGTTTTTAGCAATGACCTACTTAAATCTTTCTGTTCCCGCTGTCCCTGGTACGTTTTTAAACAATGGGCCCTATCCAAAATATTGCTTTTCTGTCCCCTTTTATGGTACGTTTTTTTGGCAAAGACCTTATCCCCTTAAATCTTTTTTTCTGTCTGTTCCCTGGTACCCTTTTTTTTGCAATGACCCAACTTAAATCTTTTTGTCTGTCTGTCATGGGAAAGTTTTTAAACAATTTACCTATCTTTTCTCTTTTTGTCTGTTTTTTTTCATGGGACCCTTTTTTATTCAATGACCTATCTTTCTCTTTTTTCTGTCTGTTATGGGACGGGTTTTTAGCAGTTTACTTAAACCCCAATTTGGGTGTCTTTTTCGTTTATGGTACGCTTTTAGCTTATTGGGGGGGGGGGGGGGGGGGGGGGGGAGGGGGGAGGGGGGGGGGGGGGGGGGTTAGGGGCCCAGTGGTTAGAGGGCCTTTTCGCTTTGGGAATGTGACTATTTTCCTGGGTCAAACCCCAGTTTTGAAATTTTCCGGGTTTAAGGGATTTTTTCTCCCTGCATTAACATAGCCCCTACCCCCCCAAAATCCCCCCCTCAAAGTCTTTCCCGATGAACTGTAAAAATTGGGCCCAACCCGGGGTGTGAAAAGGGTCATTGAACCCCCCTAGGGGAAAACCCTTTGGGGCCCAAACCCCACCCCTCTTTTTCCTTCCCCTCTCCTTTCCCCCTGTCCCGCAGTCTGTCTCTCTCTTTTCCTCTCCCCCCAACAACCAAACACCCAAAAAAACCAAAATACCGAACAACAGCCCCCCAAACCCACCTCCCAAACCCCACCCCGAAACCCAAAAAAACCCCACAAAACTCCCTCTACAAACCCCCCACACCACAACAAACCCAACACAAAACCCCCCCCCCCACCCCACACCACCCAAACACACCCCCAACCTTTCCCCCCCGAAAAAAGTGTATTTTCCCCCTCCCCCCCCACACCCCAAAAACCCCCCCAAACCCCCCCCCCCAAAACCCCCCCCCCCCCCCCCACCCTCACACCCTGCCCCCCCTTCCCCCCCTAACCCCTCCCCCCCCCCCCCCCCAAAACCACACCCCAATCAAATCCCCACAACACCCACACACCCAAAACCCCACACCACACAACAACACCCACACCACACACACACACACACACCCACACTACCACAAAAAAACCCCCCTCGTACTAAATTGGGGTGGGCGTTTTTAGAAATGAAAAAAAAAATATAAAAAAAAAGAAAAAAAAGAAAAAGACAGAGAAGGCTAAACCCCATTTTCCACCCACCCCCCCTAAGGACTAATTTAAAAGTTCTTTCCCGTTCAAAAGGGTAAGGTTTTGGGGAGTTTACCCCGTCACACTCAGCCCCCCCCTCAAACGGACACAGCCCCACCAATTCCCAAACCCCTG
>JASPKP010002667.1:0-10000 GCA_030674155.1 Stramonita haemastoma | reverse complement strand
ACCATACCACACTACACTACACTACACCACTCTACACTACACTACACTACACTACACTACACTACACTACACTACGCTACACTACGCTACACTACGCTACACTACGCTACACTACACTACACTACACTACACTACACTACGCTACGCTACGCTGCGCTATGCTTTCTATGCTATGCAATGCCACCCTACATTATACTACACTACACTATATATCATACACTATACTACACCACACCACACCACACCACACCACACCACACCACACCACACTACCACTACACTACCACCACCACACCACTACCATCGTCACCACCCCTACTACTACCACCACCACCACCTACCCCCGCAGTCGACAGTGGCGTCTTCGGAGTGAAGACAGTTGTGTCTACTTGCGTCTGTAGCCGGACATTCCCAGAGACGGTACTCATGGCCGTTACAGCGAACATCGTCCAGCAAAATGGGGCCTGACCCCGGCGCAAACTGTCCGATGGACACGGCTTTTGCTTCGACGCTGTAAGCATTAATTAATTTGGTTTTCTTTCTTTTTTATAATATATTGAGGATGATGGAATACGCACTCATGTGCTTTTTGTTTTGTTGCATCTTTTTTTTCTTTTTTTTTTCTTTTTTATATCGAGGATAATGGAATGGGCTTTTTTTTATACATTTTTTTCTTTTTTTCTTTTATTCTTTTATATCGAGGATAATGGAATAAGCATTCATGTGGAAGGGGGGGGGGAATACATCCAGTCCCCGTGTGTATGCAGTTTTGTCAATCTTGTCATCTGTTCCTACCGGCACACAATGGCCTACTCTTACGAAAAGCGGAACAGGATTTGACGTGTGCGCAAGATGTTCTGCGTGTGTTCGCACACGGGTCCTCGGTTTATAGTCTCATCCGAGGGACTTTTGGGGAGAGTGGAGTCAGCACCGGTGTTAACTCCAGGGGAAAAATCCCCTCGAACGAGAATCGAACCCGGATCGTCAAATTGTGGGTGCAATGTTCTGACCACTAGGCTATCCCGTTAGTCACCCGTATTCACCATATTATTAGAGCGACATCTGCAACGCCATCAACAACAGCAACAAGAGGAAGAAGTAGAACAAGAACAACAATAACTGTCGTGGAGATTAGTGTCATTACAAGCACAACTCCACCTAAATAAAAGGTAAAGGTGAAGGTGTCTCATAACCTATGTGGTCGTAGGGGAGCGAGGCGTCAGAGACCTCAGCTACTCCAGGGGCCAGCATATTGAGGGTGGCATCCATCTCCTCTACCTCGCTGTTTACCTTTCCTGACCCTTAAGAGGGCAGGTACCCATTAACAGCTGGGTGAACTGGGAGACCGTACTAAAGCCAAGGCGCGCAAACGGTCACCCATCCAAATGGTAACTACGGACGATGCTGCTTAACCTTTGCTTGGGGTAAACGAGTGCTCTGACCATTGAGTTATCCCGTCCACCTAAATATTTGTGTTTGATAAGAGCAGCAGCAACAACAACAATAAGAAGAACAGCAACAGTCATGAAGATTTTTTATCAATAGAAGTACACTTCTATATAATTGTTCGGGTTTAACAAGATAGCAATAGTCAATATATACACATACACACATACCCCCCCACACACACACACACACACCACCAGCCCACCCTCCCACCCATACCCATCCAAACACACACACACACACACACACACACACACACACACACACACACACACACACACACACATACCCCCTTCCCCCCCCACACACACCCAACAACACCCCCCCACACACACACAATCACACACATACATATCCCTCCCCCCCCCCACACACACACACCCAACAGCACACACACATACATACATACATACATACATACATACATACATACATACATACATACATACATACATACATACAGACAGACAGACAGACAGACAGACAGACAGACAGACAGACAGACAGACAGACAGACAGACAGACAGACACGCACACATAGATACATACATACATACATACATACATACATACATACATACATACATACATACATACATACATACATACATACATACATACATACACACACACACACATATACATACATACATACATACATACATACATACATACATACATACATACATACATACATACATACATACATACATACACACACACATACATACACACACACACACACACACACACACACACACACACACACACACACACACACACACACCACGCACGCACACACACACACACACACACACACACACACACACACACACACACACACACACACACACACACACACACACACACACACACACACACACCCTCCTTCCCACAGACAGACTGACAGATAGACAGACGGACAGGCAGACAGGCAGACAGGCAGACAGGCAGAGAGACAGACAAGAGAGAGAGAGAGACTAACGATCTGAAGCCTAGCTGATCGCAGACGACAGCGGCGTTGGTATCATCCCACTGGTCATCACAGACAGTGCCCCAGTAGGTGTTTCTCTTCACCTCCACACGACCCTGCCAGGGGTTCAACCCTCCCACCAGTCGTATGTCTGCCAGCAGTGTCAGGGGTTGTTTATTATAGTCACATAAAATTATGTCACACAAGACACAGAGAGAGAGAGAGAGAGAGAGTCAAAGTCAAAGTCAAAGTCAAAGTCAAAAACACTTTAATGAGAGAGAGAGAGGGGGGGGGGAAAGAAAGAGAGAGAGAGAGAGAGAGAGAGAGAGAGAGAGAGAGAGAGAGAGAGACAGACAGACAGAGACAGAGACAGAGAGACAGAGAGACAGAGACAGAGAGACAGAGAGACAGAGAGCCAGAGACAGAGACAGAGACAGAAGTCATTCGGATGAGACAATAAACCGAGGCGCTGTGTGCGAACGCACGCAGAACACCTTGCGCACACGCTAAAAACCTGTTCCGCCTTTAGGAAGAGCAGGCCATTGTGTGCCTGTAAGAGCAGATGACAGCATAATAAAAAAAAAACCAGCATGCACACAGGTGTCGTGTTTACACACCATCCCTGAGAAAAACTCGCCTACTATTATATATATATATATATATATATATATAGAGAGAGAGAGAGAGAGAGAGAGAGAGAGAGAGAGAGAGAGAGAGAGAGAGAGAGAGGAGAGAGAGAGAGAGAGAGAGGAGAGAGAGAGAGAGAAGAGAGAGAGAGAGAGAGACAACACACACACACACACACACACACACACACACACACACACCCACAGACACACACACACACACACACACACACACACACACACACACACACACACACACACACACACACACACACACACACACTTTATGTATTTTGTATTGTATTGTATTGTATACCACTTTAAATCACGGCAGATTTATCTGCCTGAAATTCGGGCTTCTCTCCCTGGGGAGGAACAGCACGTCGCCCCAAGAACAGTACCAACCATGATCATTATTTTTTCCTCTCTGCATAATTATGTACTTGGTTTCCTATCAGAGTGGCTTTTTCCTACAAAATTTTGCTAGTGACAACTCTTTTGTTGCCGTGGGTTCTTTTACGTGCACTGATTAATGAGTAATGCACACGGGACCTCGCTTCATCGTCTCAACCGAAAAACTAGCACCCAGACCACCACTCATGGTGTAGTGGATAGGGGGGAAAAGTTTTGGGCACGAACGGGGATCAAACCACTACACACATGAAACCCGAATTTTTGCTCTCTATGCAGGTGCTTTACATCTAGATTTCTAGACCACCGGTCCACTAAAACCAATATTGGAGAAAATAGTTTTGAAAGAAAGACAAAAAACGTTATCAAACATATTCGATTTCTTTTTGAAATACAAACAACTTGCTTCTTTAGCAATCAGGACCACACGTGATCTTGTTTGTCCATTTTCCAAAGAATATTAATTTTCTTCTAAGAATTTTTTTTTCTCTTTAAAAGGTGTCGGAGCTCATCATTCCTCCGCAGGCAGTAGGAAGCATGTTGAGCATGTTCATGTCAGCCATCCAACTTGCAGTATTCATTTATTTATTTTTTTTATTATTATTATTGTTCTTTTATATCGATGATAGTGGAATAAGCACTCGTGTTTTTTTTTTACAACCAGTCCCCATGTGTATGCAATTTTGTAAATCTTGTCGTCTGTTCCCACCGACACACAAAGCTTACGAAAAGCGGAACAGGGTTTAACGTGTGCGCAAGATGTTCTGCGTGCGTTTGCACACGGGTCCTCGGTTTATAGTCTCATCCGAAAGACTTGGGCGCAGAGTGGAGTCAGCACTGAAGTTAACTCCAGGGGAAAAATCCCCTCGCACGGGAATTGAATTCGGGTCGTCAAATTGCGAGTGCAATGTTCTGACCACTAGGCTATCGCTCTCCCCAGTAGTTGGCATATTGTTCCATGTCAGCAGAGGGAGAGGGGTAAGCAAGATTCCCCCCGTGTTTTTGTACAGCGGGTGATAATAATAATTATGGGTTATATAGTCTCAACCACATGCAGTACTTTCGGGAGAAAGGAATCAGTGTTAGGCCTAACAATGTGGAGAAGAAATTCCCTGGAAGGGAGACAGACCTCAGACCTCAGTGAAGAAATCCCGCTATCTGAGTAAGCCCTTGAGATGGCGAATTCCACGTTCTACTAATAATTATAACCACGAGGTTATTCCAACCCAGCAGCACTCACCTGAAAAAGACCCCACATCGCAAGAGACACTGGCGTCTTCCCAATGATTGCACGATTGAGATCCTGCGGAGGAGTAGCTGCAAGAGCGTAAACTGGACTCCGATCCCACGCAGCTCACTTCAGTCATCGAGATAGGAACGCTACTGGCTGCAGCCCCAAAGTAGGAGTATGAATACGCTTTCGCGTTGGCTCTGTCAAACCATCGGCAAAAATTTAGCACACACAGAGACGACTCCAGGCGCTAGGCTAGTCTTATTAGTAAGAGTAGGATAAGGTAAAGGTACAGGTGTCCTATAACCTGTGGGGTCGTAGGGGAGCGAGGCGTCAGAGACCTCAGCTTCTCTAGAGCCCAGCATGTTGAGGGTGGCGCCCATCTCCTCTCCCCGACTGCTTTACCTTCCCTGACCCTAAAGAGGCCAGGTACCCATTTACAGCTGGGTGAACTGGGGAAACTGTACTGAAGCCAAGGCGCCTAAATGGTCACCCATCCAATTGGCAACCGCGCTCGACGCTGCTTAACTTGACTGGGGGAAAGCGAGCGCTCTGACCACTGAAGATCAAAAACACAACACTTACTTTGAAAGAATATTTTTGACAGCATGTAATGTTTCAAACTGATCCTGGAACATTCCCCACCCCCTCTCTTCCCTCACTCACTCACTCAGTCCCATGTCCCAAGGGACGTAGGGGGGACATGAGAGAAGACGCAACAGAGATCTTTTTTCCATGCTTCACGATCCTGCGTGGCTAGTAGGAGGTGTTGCAGGGGTTGGGCGGTCCAGTCTTTGATGTTGTCAACCCATGATTTCTTTTGGCGGCCTCTTCTTCTCTTGCCCTCGACTGTTCCTTGCAGGATGGTTTTTGCTAGGGTGTTGTGTCTTGTGGTGTGACCAAACCACATCAGCTTTCTCCTCTTTATGGTGGAGAGCTGGGGGCCCACACGCTTTTTGATTTCTTCTATCACATAGTTATTGGTCTTGTGTTCTTTGTATGATATTTTGAGGAGTCTTCTGTGGCACTTGTTCTCGAATGCTTGGATTCTCCTCTCTAACTCTGCTGTCAGAGTCCATGATTCACACCCATATAGGAGGATAGATATCACGAGGGATTTGTAAAGGTGGTATTTGGTGCAGAAGCTGATGTTGTTGCTTCTGATGATCTTCTCGAGTCTGACTAGAGCAGATGTTGCTGTTGCAATGCGAGCTTTCACTTCATTGTTTGATGTGCCATCTTTTGTTAGGATGGAGCCTAAGTATTTGAATTGGCTCACCTCTTCTAGTGTTTCTCCATTCATCTTTATTTCCGTGATGTCATTACTCACGTTGTTGACCATGATCTTTGATTTCTCTGTACTGACCTCCATGCCGTATGCGCTCGCTCGATCTGTTAAATTGTCTGTGAGGATTTGCAGTTCTTGTTTGCTGCTGCCCATGAGGTCAATGTCATCTGCAAATCTGAGGTTGCAAAGGGGTCTTCCACCAATCGAGATGGAAGTGTGGTGGTTTTGCAGTGTCTCTGTCATGATGTTTTCGAGGAAGAGGTTGAAGAGTACAGGTGAGAGAAGGCAGCCCTGGCGAACCCCAACCGTGGTCTTGAAGAACTCGCCCACGTGATTATTTTATAAAAACTGCACTTTCTGCGTTCTCGTACAGAGCTTTGATGACTTCAATTAGACAGCTGTCAATGTTGAAGTGCCTGAGTACTTGCCAGAGGCCGTCATGCCATACCCTGTCAAAGGCCTTTTTAAAGTCTATGAAATTGTGGTACAAGTCTTTTTGGTGTTGGAGATGCTTCTCTATCAGAATTCTCAGATTGAAAATTTGTTCCATTGTGCTGCGTTTTGGTCTAAAGCCCGCTTGTTCTTCTGCCAGGAGTTTTTCCGCTTGGTTTTTTCAGTCTGTTGAGGACTACCTGCAGCATGATCTTGCTAGGATGACTTATGAGACTGATGGTTCTGTAGTTCTGGCATTGTTTGAGGTTTCCTTTCTTTGGCAGGGGTATTACAAGAGACTGTGTCCATTCTTTTGGCCATTCTTTGGTGTCGTGGATCTTCTGACAAAGTTCTGTGAATCGCCTTGCTGTTTCATTCCCTCCATTTTTTATGAGTTCAGCTGGGATGTTATCGATTCCAGGGGACTTCCCCTTCTTCAATTGTCTAATAGCTGCATCTACTTCACACCTTAGTATTGGTGGGTCTTTATCTTGGTGTTCAGGGGGTTTGTCAGAAACTATGTTGGTATCTGGGCGTAGTGGGTAGTTGTACAATCCCTCACAGTATTCTGTCCAGCGTTGGAGGATGGCATTGTTTTCCGTTAAAAGATTTCCTTCTTTGTCTTCAATAACAGAGGCTTTAGGCTGTGTGGTTCTCTTCCCTACCCCCACCCAACCAAAAAAACAGGGCATGAAAAAAGCATTCTGCGTTAAAAGCAATATTTGCACATTAAATTCAAGGAAAACAACGTCCTTGCATTCTTTCATAAATTAGCGGGGTGTGCTTGTGTGGTGTGTGTTAACTCTATGATACAGGGGTTAATGAGCTAATGGTGGGCGGCTATTTCAACGTTTCTGTCCTACTGTTCCTATGCCCTTCAATCTAAACCCTCTGCTTCTGCCCTAACTAAGCTGGCCATGTCCCAATTTCGAGGTCAGAAATCTGCAAGAAAATGTTGAACGATACATTGAGAAGTGGACCATGCGCCGATTGTAATAACTTTAGCCTGCATGATAAACCGATGCAAACTGGCAAAGTAAGGGATATCGCTCCAAAATTATAAGAACGCCGACTGGATCAAGTTTCGATCCCTCTTAAGACTTGTGGACACTAAAAAATAAAAATAATAATAATAAACCCAAACTTGTGGACACTAGGTTTAAATAAAATGAGAATATCACCACTTTTTATTCAAACTTCAAATACGCCATTTTAAAGGCTGTGGACAATTCCATCCCTAAACTGCCGCCCTCTGCAAACTCTGGTAAACCCAAAAGAGTGAAGCGATACAGGTCGGAAAGTTACAGATAAAAAGAAATTGATGTTTAAAGTCTACATAACAAGTAGAGTTTTTTCCAAAATCACGGTATGTTGAAAAAGCTATTCACGAGGCTGACAAAGACATAGCACAAGTGACAGATTCCTGGTCAAATTTGCAAGGACAAAGAGATTAGCACTCATAAAGACAGAAATTGTAGAAAAGATTTGGTGACATCAAACATGTTTATCTACCTCTTTATCAAATCAGGGCTAAGGTAAAAGATTTCCCTACTAATTTTTAGACAAAGGAGAAGCTTTTGTTGACATGTTTTTCAACACGAAGAGTGATGAGAGATTTTCTGCAACACAAATTGACTTCACAAACCAAAACAGCTTATAGAAAAAACAATTTCAAGTAGACTTGTGCATTATTGCCATGAGAAAATAATAATGATATCAGTTAATGAGGTAAGTTTCCGAAAAGGCAGATCTGTTGTTGATTATCTGGTTAAGCTAACAGTGCACATTAAACATAATTTTGCGCACAGAAAGAGTATTCTGGTTACTTTTTTTTTTTTTTTTTTACAAATAAGACCACACACACACACACACACACACACACACACACACACACACACACACACACACACACACACACACACACACACAGAATCATCATCACTCAATCTTACTACCAATGCCACACCAACGCTAAATGTGACGCTCCAATACGAAATGAGCAGCTTAGCACATTGCCCAATTTTGCGCTAGGAGCCATTTAAAGGCAAGTCGGGGTCAAGTTGTCAATTTTGAGATATTGTTCGATTATTCAACCATATCCGTTATTCCACCTTATAATAAAATATAAAGACATACTTGTTATTCCTTTTGCTTTTAAATGTGTTTTGAAAATACTCAAGCCCTCATTCTGACAACCTGTTACGAAAAAAAACTTGCGCGTTTCTCATTAATTTGTCACATACTGCAGTCTATCATTTCAACTTGTAATAACTTTGCACAGAATTGTCCGATTTTCAATCTATTTTTTTTGTATTGAATAGCCTTTTTTATTGCAGATTAATAACTTGTCAATAACTAAAAAATTGACCTCTGGTGCAATGCGAACTCCTTATGTGGTGGGCCGTCACAGAAAACAGAGCGTAACAAAGAAGGACTGTAAAAACTGATCAATCAACTACTGACACAGAATATCCCAGCTGCCGGCAGACGATTTTAGCATCAGTGTCGTCCCAACCGTCATCACAGACAGTGCCCCATTGGCCGTAGAGGAAGATTTCCACCCGGCCCTCCCCTTGGCGATTCCCGTTCACCAGACGGATCTGGCTGTCCGCGGGGCCTAAATCTCCTGTACAAGACAAAGCACTGGGATGGCAGAAACAGTGTAAAGGAGACAACAAACAGGGATGGCAGAAACAATATAAAGGAGACAACACGCGGGGATGGCAGAAACAATATAAAAGAGACAAACACACAGGGATGGCAGAAACAATATAAAGGAAGACAACACACAGGGATGGCAGAAACAATATAAAGGAGACAACACACGGGGATGGCAGAAAACAATATAAAGGAGACAACACACAGGGATGGCAGAAACAATATAAAGGAGACAACACACGGGGATGGCAGAAACAGTGTAAAGGAGACAACACACGGGGATGGCAGAAACAATATAAAGGAGACAACACACGGGGATGGCAGAAACAATATAAAGGAGACAACACACGGGATGGCAGAAACAATATAAAGAAGGGAAAAAAAAAAGGGTGATGATAATGACGATGACGATGACGACGACTACAATGATGTTGAGGATGATGACGACGACAGTATTTGATGACAATGTCGACTCCGACACAGAGGAGGAAGATAATTTTTTTTTTTTTTTTTTAAAGATGTCAATAGTGATGATAATGATGATGATGATGGTGATGACCACGACAATGATGGTAGTGAGGGTGATGAATAGTGGTGGTGGTTGTGAGGGGGATGTTCACGACGACGACGACGACGATGACGATGATGATGATGATGATGATGATGATGATGATGATGATGATGATGATGATGATGATGCTGTTGTTAGTGATGGTGACATGATGATGTTGACGACGACGACGACGATATCGACGATGGTGTTGGTGATGTTTCAGTGGTAGCAATGGTGACAGTGATGATGATTACGATGATAACGTCATCATCGACGACGATAACTATGGTGACAGCTGCAACGGCTTTGACAATGGTGATGGTGCACTGGTTGTGGTAGTGGTAATTGTGGTGATACAAATGATGACGACAACGACGACAAA
>JASPKP010002666.1:20000-22289 GCA_030674155.1 Stramonita haemastoma | reverse complement strand
AAACATATGTTTGTTGTTGTTGTTGTTGTTGTTGTTGTTATTATTATTGTTGCTGTTGTTTTTTTTAATTATTATTATTTTATTATCATTATTTATTTATTATTATTTTTTAATATCGGGATAATGGGATAAGCACTCATGTGCTTTTTTTTTTCATCCAGTCCCCGTGTGTGTGTGTGTGTGTGTGTGTGTGTGTGTGTGTGTGTGTGTGTGTGTGCGTGCGCGCGCGCGTTTGTGTGCGCGCACGCGCTCGTGTGTGTGTCTGTGTGTGTGTCTGTGTCTGTGTATCTGTGTGTGTCTGTGTGTCTGTGTGTGCTTATGCTCACGCACGCGCGTGCATGTATTCATGACCCCGTTGTGCAGTGTGGTGGCACGAAGCCTTCAACATCCTCCATCCCCATAACGGAGGAAACCCTATCGGCAGACGGAGGAAAAGATCCCCAGCTCCCGAAGACAGCAGTGAGTGGTACTATACACAACACAGCAAACCCTTGCAACTAGCAGACAGACTGGTTTTTGTGTTTTGTTTTATTTTATATCACTTAAAGCCACAGCAGGGTGACGGGAAAGCTTAGTGGTCAGAACATTGCGCTCGCAATTTGACGACCTGGTTCGATTCCCATTCGAGGGGATTTTTCCCCCTGGAGTTAACATCAGTGCAGACTTCACTCTTGCCCACAAGTCCTTTGGGTGAGACTATAAACCGAGGTCCCCGTGTACGAACGCACGCAGAACATTTAACGCGCACGCTAAATCCTGTCCCGCTTTTCATAAGGTTAGGCCATTGTGTGCTGGTGGGAACAGATGACAAGATTTATAAAACTGCATACACACGTGGACTGGATGTTAAAAAATGCACATGAGTGCTTATTCCATTATCCTCGATATAAAAGACTACATAAAAAATGAATAAAATAAAATTTAAAAAAACAGTGAGTAATATCATATACGGGACAGCAACCCCAACAACAAGTATACAGACTGATATTCATTTTTTATTTTATACCAATAAGGTCACAGCAGTTTTCTCTGCGTGAAATTCGGGCTGCTTTTCCCGGGGAGAGCACGTCGCCACAAGAGCAATGCCACCCATTCTTTTTTTCCAGTCATGTTTACAATTATATTTGTTTCCCTATCAGAGTAGCTATTTTTCTACAGAATTTTGCCAAGGACAACTCCCTTGTTGCTGTGGTATGGGTTTCTTACGAGCGCTGAATAATTATATGTAACACACGGGACCTCGGTTTATCGTCTTATCCGAAAGACTAGCACCCAGACCACCACTCATGGTCTACTGGATGGGGGAAAAGTTTGAGGCTCAAAATTAATGGAGATCAAATCACCGCACTGCTCCTACCGGCACACAATGGCCAGTTCCTCCGAAAGGTGGAACGGGGATTTAACGCGTGTGCAAGATGTTCTGCGTGTGTTTGCACACGGGGCCTCGGTTTATAGTCTAATCCGAATGACTTTGACATTCAGTTCGATTTTTTCGTAAAACTGGGAAGAAAGAGCGAGACTGGGAATCAAACCCAGAACCTCACGGTTTACTTGTTGGCAGGCGAACTTTTTTTTTTTTTTTTTTGAATATATACCACTTTATGTCACAGCAGATTTCTCTGCGTGGAATTCGGGCTGCTCTTCCCCGGGAGAGTGCGTCGCCACAAGTGCAGCGCCTACCCATTTTTTTATGTATACAGCCCCGAGCCGCCCTGGGGACTCTAACTCCCCGATTTTTCCTCAGGGATGGTGTCTAAACACGACACCTGTGTGCATGCTGGTTGTTTTTTTTAATAATTAAAATTTTTGTCATCAGCTCCTACCGGCACACAATGGCCTGCTCTCACGAAAGACGGGACGTGGTTTTAACGTGTGAGCAAGATGTTCTGCGTGCATTCGCACACGGGGCCTCGGTTTATAGTCTCGTCCGAGGACGGCTGTTGCTATAGCGGATCAGTGTAGAGCAACGGTTTTGGACGGCCGTCCGCTATAGCAGATTTGCTGTTTGCAGATTTTTCACTTAGCGTCCGTTATGATACTATGACTAGTGCAGCTTAACATAGCTTTATGAGCCTATCCAACCTCGAATGCAGAGAGTTGTCTGGTGATTCCATGTGTTCTGAACTCTTTGATCATGGTTGTAGAGAGTAGTTGATACAGAGTAGTGACAAGAAGTACAAAATTCAGAGTATTTTCTTCCTGCTAGTCAAAGCTCAAGTATTAACATGAGAGCTTTAATCTTTCGATTTGTACTAATCCAGTATGTTATTCATAAGTTCAGAAAATTTC
>JASPKP010002666.1:0-15000 GCA_030674155.1 Stramonita haemastoma | reverse complement strand
GAGGGGATTTTTCCTCTGGAGTTAACATCAGTGCTGACTCCCACCCCCCCCCCCCCCCCCCCCCCCCCCCCTAAAGTCTTTTGGATGAGACTATAAACCGAGGTCCCGTGTGCGAATGCACGCAGAACATCTTACACACACGTTAAATCCTGTTCCGCTTTTCGTAAGAGTAGGCCATGGTGTGCCGGTGGGAACAGATGACATTTTACAAAACTGCATACACACGGGGACTGAATGTAAAAAAACATATGAGTGCTTATTCCATTATCCTCGATATAAAAGAACAAAATCAAAATCAAATCAAAACGAAAATACGAGAAAAAAAAAGAACGGAAGGATGATTATGATTTAAAAGAAAAGGTAGGTAAGTATGTATGTAGGTGTGTAGGTAGGTAGGTAGGTACTAAGTAGGCAGTATGTTAGCTAATTCCTCTATTCCCCCTGTGTGTTGCAGTGAGTTGTGTGGTATGTTCTGGGCTGGATTGCCTGATCAACACAATGGCGCAGCTGTCCCAGCAGTGCGCGGAGGGGCTGTGTATGGTGCACATGAAGGAATCCTCACAACACGGCAGGATCATTGAACGCAGGTTAGTACACTACCCATCACTGCCTCATTATCATCAGTGGTAGCAGCAGCAGCAGTAGTAGTAGCAGCAGCAGCAGTAGTAATAGCAGTAGAAGCTGCAGCAGCAGCAGTAGCAGCAGCAGCAGCAGTAGTAGTAATAGCAGTAGAAGCTGCAGCAGCAGCAGTAGCAGCAGCAGCAGCAGTAGTAGTAGTAGTAGTAGTAGTAGTAGTAGTAGTAGTAGAAGTAGAAGTAGAAGTAGAAGTAGTAGTAGTAATAGTAGTAGTAGTAGTAGTAGTAGTAGTAGTAGTAGTAGTAGTAGTAGTAGTAGTAGTAGTAGTAGAGGCAGCAGCAGCAGCAGTAGTAGTAGTAGTAGTAGTAGTGGTAGTACTAGTAGTAGAAGCTGCAGCAGCAGTATAAAAGGTGTTATCATCATCATTCATCATCGTCGTCGTTGTTGTCGTCGTCATGGTCCTCCTCCTCCTCCTCCTCCTCATCATCATCATCATCATAATAACCACCATCATCATCGTCCCAACTTTTTCCTTTCTGTTTCTTCCTCATTGCATCACTCCATTCTTGTCATTATCATCGTCACTTGTTATCACCGCCATTTTCTCCCATGATAAGGTTTGTGCCATTAGGAGGTCTATATTAATTCTTTTTCGGGGGAAGAGGAGGGGAGAGGGGGAGGGAGACAAAAGAGCAAGTCTTGAGATTGTCGATGCACAAGACTAGGTGACACTCCCTCTCCCTCTTCCCCCAACCCCCTCCACCCCTCACACACACGCACACATGCACGCGCGCGCACACACACACAGACAGACACACACACATACACACACACACACACACACACACACACACACACACACACACACACATAGTATAGATATTCAGCTCTTGACAATGAACTCGTCAATATACAATGTATGGACTATGATGATCAAGAGTGCACCCTCCCATCGTCATCTTTGTGGTTATCAAAATCACCTTCTGATCTTTCAAAAACTGTCATCAGAGTGTTTACGTGCCATGAACTACCCTCTAAACGTATTACTCTGAGTTTATATTTTAAATCCAGTGTAGGGGCTGGTACACTTCTGTGCCAGGGAAAAGACTGTGTCAAATGGGACTCCCAGGAATGTGAAAAAATCAACCATCTAGTCCAGTCTTTCTTGACTAATGGGGATGTTGTATCCCTGACAGAATCCCTACTCCTCATGCCAGTGACCTTCATGGACTCTGTAGCTGGTGTGCTACAACCAAAGACACCAGATTTGACTGTGGAGACAGTGAATATCCCTGACCATGGCATACCCATTCACACTCCATCCACTTCTCCCCTTCATGCTACACTGGAGACAGCTTCCCCAAAGGTCGACATTGTGTTACTACCACCAACCCCACAGCAAAGCAAAGACAGTTCAGATGGTGCCATGAACTCTGAACTGGACATCAGCTACTCCGCCTCCTTCTCTGAATCTGACCATGAAGGATCATCTCAAAAACATTTCACTTCTCCAACAAAAGAGAGGAACACACGCTCGCAAAAACTCCACAAACTGCGCAGAAGAACCCTGTGTGTCACCCCAAAGTCGCTGAGAAAGTCAAGAGCAGCTGTAAAATTGGCATGCTACAGCAACAAAATCCAGCAGCTGCAAGATGAAATAGCTGATCTTCAGCTGTTCCAGGCTGACTTTCAAGCTACTGTACAGTCCCTGATTGAGGATGCAAAAGTTGTGTGCAAAAAATGAAATACGTGCTCACATTGCATCAAAAATGGACACACTTCACTCCCTCAACGACTCCCTGAAGTCTGACATCTCCCAGTTAGACAAGGAAGTAAGTGTCCTGAAAAAGGAAAACCACGCCCTTAAAAGTGAAGTGGGAAGCATCCGTGCAGACTTAAAGAAATCCAAGTCTGCAGGTTCATGCGACGCCTTCACACAGTGTGACAGCAAAGGACTGAAGCCTGCAGCTGAAAACAAGGCCAGATCTGTGCCACCCACCAAGACAACTGCCACTTCCACCATGCCATCTTGCAGTTCTCCACCTCCATCTACAACAAAGCTGCAAGATGGCCACAATGTCAACCCCTGTGACAACACCCAGAAGGACCCAGACTCCCAGCAGTCAAATCTACCACAAGAAAGATCTTCCTTGGCATCCAATGAAAACCAAACAGTTCCGGTGAAATCTAATCCTCTTGAACTGATGCAGAACAATTGTCAGGAGAGAAAGAGTATTTACAATGTTCAAACAGTAAATCGTTTTCACCCCTTGAGTGAGGAAGCCAGTGCTGAGCAATCCCCTGTGAATAACAAGCATCGTGTGACAGACTGTCCTAGTGCCACCACAGACCCAGCTCCAAGAGTAAAAAAACTCAATCGAAAACCAAGCGAGGTTCTTTCTTCTCGTTCGGTTCCTAGGAAAAGCTCTATTCTGCTGATTGGTGATTCAGTCATCAGGGACATAGACCTACACAGACTATCAAAACAACATGACTCATCAAGAATCTGTATTAGTGGCATGTCAGCAGCTGACTTGTCTGATTGGTTGCAGCACCAAAGTGTTTCTCCACATCTGAAATGTTTGATTATTCATGTTGGTGTCAATGACTGTAGAACCACAGGACAAGTGGCCAGAGATACTTGGTGTGACCTTATTCACCTGGCCAGTCAGGTGTTCCCCAATGCCAGGATTATTCTTAGCTCAATAATCCCAGCCCGTGGCAAACACCATCTCAACACACTGATATCGCCATCTAACCACAACATGAAAAAGGCTTGCGAACTGCTGAACACAGAGTTCATTGATAACACACCCACCTTCACAACCCACACTGGAGGTCCAAAGTTAGCTCTGTACGCTAACCTCATTCACCCTAGTCTTGCTGGCACAGCCAAACTGGCTCTGAAATTAAAGCCATTTTTATCTCCCTCTCATTCTCATGTCAGTGACCACAGACGAAATGAAACCATGCTACCTAACCAAGATTGTACATCCCCTCATAGTGACTACCCCCCTGTAGATTCAATGAATCATTATCCAAACCTGAACAGGGGTGATAGTGCAAACACTAATTCCAAACAAATTGCAAGCGCCTCTGATTGTGCCTTTCCCCCACCTCCTCTCCCAATGCATGACGTCATGCAGTCTAGTCAAGGGAACAACAACAAAGGCCTTAAGCCTAGTGTGAGCCCTGCCCCACAAACTGAGTGGACCACTGAGCCAGTCTACTACCCGCCCCATCCCACATTGAATAGGCCTAGGCCTAGGTCTAGCACCATGCAGCCCAGTCAGTTAGCACACAGCCAGTGGCATTCCCCACATCAAGGAATGACCACAGCAGTCACTGGCCAAGCTGGCATGTGGAATAGATTAATGCCGGCCCCTATCAACCCCTACGATCAGATTTTCGCCAACCTAATGGCTTACATGAACTCCCAACGCCAACTTTATGCTTAGGCCTAGTCCCTTTACTCATTATTATGCATAAATATGTTATAGAGTTTGAGTATGCTTGTCCTATGTGTGTGTGTGTGTGTGTGCGTGTGCGTGTGTGTGTGTGTGTGTGTGTGTGTGTGTGTGTGTCGTGTCTGTGTGTGTGTGTGTGTGTGTGTGTGTGTGTGTGTGTGTGTGCATGTGTACGTGTGTGTGAGAGAGAGAGCATGCTTGTGCCTGTGCATATGTGTGTGTGTGTGTGTATCTGTGTGTGTGTATCTGTGTATCTGTGTGTGTATGTGTGTGTGTGTGTGTGTGTGTTGTGTGTGTGTGTGTGTGTGTGTGTGTGTGTGTGTGTGTGTGTGAGAGAGAGAGAGAGAGAGAGAGAGAGAGAGGAGAGAGAGAGAGAGAGAGAGAGAGAGAGAGAGAGAGAGAGAGGAGAGAGAGAGAGAGAGAGAGAGAGATTGCAAAAATTGTAAGTTTGAGAATGAATGTGTTAGGGCATGCTGACAGTGGATGCAGGTTACTATTTCCTATCACTGATATTGTATTGGCTAGGCTACTGTAAGTGCAGTGCTAGTTGGTGAAGTTGTAAGGGTTGTGTTCAGTGCTTTTTTTAAGCATATTAAGCGAATTTCACTTGTTCCCCTACTTAACTGTTGAATTGTCTGGGTTTTTTGTTTTTTTGTTTTGTTTTGTTTTACTGACTGGTTGTTATATTACTATACCAGGTTTTCCTCTTCCAATTCTACCTTTTGATTGTTGACTTGATTGATGATTGTGTTTTATTGAATGGTAGTTAGTTACATTATTGTACCAAGTTTGTGGTTTGTTTTGAATTTTGATTGTTGATTGACTGATGATTGTGCTTTATTGACTGGTGTTTAATTACATTACTGTAGCAATTTTTCCCCTTTTTTGATTTAAAATTTGATAGTTGTTACTGTACCAAGTTTTTCCTTCCTTTTGTTCTGCTTTTTTTATTGTTGAATTGATTTATGTTTGTATGTTACTGATTGGTGGTTACATTACTTCACCAACTTCCTCTCTTTTTTGTTTACTCTAAATTTTGTACTACTCTTGATTGTTGTTTTTACCTTTGATTATTTCCTTTGATTACTTTTTGATTGTTGATTTGACTGACGTTTGTGCTTCACTGATTGGTTGAAAGTACACTATTGTACCTAGTTTTCTTTCTATTGTTCTGCATTTTCTAGATGTGTTCTACTCTAGATACATGGCCTTCTCAGGAAGGACTTCGTGTAGGATACCTAAATATCAATAGTGCTAGGAACAAGACTGAGGAAATATCATCAATTATACACAATAAAGGAAATAGCTTTCACATATTTTGTGTAGCAGAATCGAGACTCAACAACTTAATTTCTGATTCAGATATGTATATCCCAGGTTATGACACTGTGCGACTTGATCCTGTGACTGTCAGATCTACTGGTTTGCTTTTATACTGTGCCACCTCTCTATCCTGGAAAAGACTAACACATCTTGAACAGTTTCATGTAGAATCTATATGGATAGAAATCACATTTAGACGCTGTAAATCGATTATACTTGGCTTCATCTACAGGAACCCTGCTGAAACAATTGACTGGTATGATAAATTCAACTCAATGATGGATGCCGCAATTCTAGAGTCCAAAGAAATCTTTCTTATGGGAGATTTCAACATAGATCTGACAATCCCTGGATCAAAATGGAACATCAATTATGCCATGTATGGTTTAGAGCAAATAATTGATCGTCCAACTCGAATTACTAATAACACTAGCACCCTCATTGATCACATTTACACTACTTCAAAGACCAACATAGCAGAAACATGCTCAGTGCAGACAGGTTGTAGCGATCACTCTTCCATTTGCTTTACATGGCGGAAAAAAGGAATAAAGATACCCAAATCAGGACACAAGGAGATATCCTACCGCTCCTTTAGACACTTTGATAAAGATGCCTTCATTAATGATATTCTTAATTCAAACTTAGACTATGTTTATCAGATTACAAATCCAGATGATGCTGTTAACTATTGGATAGAGACATTCATAGCTACCTATGATAAGCACGCTCCATTTATTAAGAAAAGAATAAAATATTTCATGAAACCTCCATGGTTAACAAAAGAAATTGAAAACGAAATGAATCTAAGAGACTATTTATTAAAATCGAAGCAAAGAGATGAATATAAAAAGCAAAGAAACAAAGTCAATTCAATGAAGCGCAAAGCCAAAACAAAATACTTTCAAGATTTGCTATCTTCAGCCCAAAATCCAAAAGCGATTTGGAAAGCCATTAATACCTTAACTAATAACTCAAGACATAACTCCCAAAAAGTCATAAAAGAAATATCAGCAGAAAACCTGAATTCTCACTTTGCAAACATTGCTGACTCTATAATATCTAATGATAAAACAGAAACAAATGAGCTGATTGAATTAAAGCAATTCTGTTCATCAAAGAGCATCTCATCTGATTTTGTTATACCCCCAATAACAGTAACAGAAGTGCTTAATAGTATACTCAAATTGAAACAGTCAAGATCAAAAGACCTAGACAAAATTGATAGTCAAATATTAAAAATCAGTGCATATGCTATAACTGACACCCTAACCTACATATTTAACTTGTGTATTGACAAGAATTACTTCCCAATGAAGTTTAAACGAGCAAAAGTAATACCCTTACACAAATCAGGAGACCGAACCAATCCATCAAACTACAGACCAATATCCATACTGTCAGTCCTATCTAAACCATTAGAAAAACATATACAGTTTCACTTACATTCTCATTTTAAAACATATGATCTAATTAATGAAAACCAGTCAGGTTTTCGTGAAAACCATTCTTGCCATACAGCCTTAATACAACTCATTGAGCATTGTCTTTTGAATATCAATAATAATGAAATCACAGGAGTCCTTTTTCTAGACTTTGCTAAAGCCTTTGACGTGATTAGCCACTCTCTCCTTATCAAAAAATTAAAATGCTATAAAATTTCTAACCAAGCATTATCATTTTTAGACTCATTTCTCACTAATCGTCATCAACTTGTTGAAGTTGGGCCTAGGAGATCAACCTTATTACCCGTGAAATATGGAATACCTCAGGGATCAATACTAGGACCACTTCTTTTCTCCATTTATATTAACGACCTACCTCTGCATATCCATTGTTCATGTCAAATGTTTGCTGATGATACATCAATTCAATGTAACAACAATGATCCAAACCAGCTTGTGAATGATATGCAGGCAGATATCAATAAACTTATCGAATGGACAGAACTCAATCACATGTCTCTTAATTCTAATAAAACAAAATGTATGTTTATAACTACTCGGCAAAAAAGACAGAAATTGCGTTCTCCATTCGCGCCTATATATATCCATGGACAACAAATCGAAGAAGTAGTCTCACACAAAGTACTAGGTGCAGTAATTGACAACGATTTGTCTTGGTCAGATCACATAGCTGCATTAGGAAAAAGAATCTCAGTAAGATTATATCAACTTAGGAAAATCAAAAATTTTCTAAATCTACAGTCACGAAAACTATTCTTTCATGCACATATTCTATCTCTTATAAATTATGTTTCTACCTTATGGGACAGTGCCAGTGAAACAAACCTAAAGCATATAAGCCGCCTACATAAAAGAGCTGTTAAACTAATCCGATTGAATCCTAATACATTGACCACCACCAACTACAAAGAACTAGATATTCTTCCACTCAAAGACAGACTACAGTTCAACAAGTACCTATGTATGTTCAATATATTAAACGGAAAAGCCCCAAAGAGAATTGTGGAAAATTTTGCTGTCAATATATACAGGCCTACCCATAGACTGTTTCTGCCCAGGCCCCATAATAATCTCTATAAATCAAGCCTTGCATATTCAGGAAGAACATTGTGGAATAGCCTACCTCCCTGTCTGAAATCAGTTCCTTCTAAACAAATGTTTAAGAAGCTTTTGAAGAGACATTTGATGGACAAACTGTAAGTCCACGATTATGTTCGATACTACCTCACGTTTGGATGTTTGTTGTTCATGCCCATGTTATTTTGTAATTTTATCATTTGTATGTGTGACGTGAGCTTATGTTGTACTGTCTTGGGTCTGGGTTTTTGTTGTTGTTTTTTTATCTTGAGAGATTTGTTGTAAAAAAAATCCTCATTTACTTGAGTTTTTCAACAAGGTTGATATTTGTCTTTGCATGCTTTAGAAGTCATCTTTATGATTTTTTTTAGTGAGGGCAGGATGAAAAAAAGTTGTGTAAACTTAATCTTTTACCCTCAATAAAGATCATTTTGACTTGACTTGACTTGACTTGACACACACACACACACACACACACACACACACACACACACACTGTATCAACAGTTTAGGTGATGTCAGCACAGGTTATGGTGACGGGATAGCTCAGAGGTCAGAGCACCCGCTTTCCCCCAGCCAAGCATCGAGCGCGGTTAACGATTAGATGGGTGACTGTTGGCGTGCCTTGGCTTCAGTACAGTCCCCCTGTTCACCCAGCTGTAAATGAGTACCTGCCCTCTTTAGGGTCAGGGAAGGTAAAGCAGCGAGGGAGAGGAGATGGGTGCCACCCTCAATATGCTGACCCCTAGAGAAGCTAAGGTTATTGATGCATCACCCTCCTAAGACCACATAGGTTATGGGACACCTTTACCTTTTACTATACAGCAGAAGTGAGTAACTGTAGACCAGCCACAGCGAACTGCATCACCTAAAATGACAGGCCAAAGCATAGGGTACATGCTACAGTATTTTCGTACCGCCCATAGCATCAGACACCACTAGTTTGCTGTATTCTTCACAGAGAAAGATGGATGTGAACAGAACACTGAGAATCTGCTATAGAAGGAGGCAGTGTAGGGTCTGGACCGGAAGAGAGTCTGCGTTTGGTAAACAGAGAAGAAAATTCACTGTACCCTGACTGGCTTCATTTAAAAAAAATATTATTCTTTTATATCGAGGATAATAGATTAAGCACTCATGTGCTTTTTTCATCCAGTCCCCGTGTGTATGCAGTTGTGTAAATATTGTCATTTGTTCCCGCCGGCACACAATGGCCTACTCTTACGAAAAGCGGAACGGGATCTAACGTGTGCGCAAGATGTTCTGCGTGCGTTGGCACACGGGGCCTCGGTTTACAGTCTCATCCAAAGGACTTTTGGGGAGAGTGGAGTCAGCATTGATATTAACTCCAGGAGAAAAATCCCCTCGACGGGAATCGAACTCGGGTCGTCAAATTGCCTGCGCAATGTTCTGACCACTAGACTTTCCCTTCCCCCTGTGCTTCAGGTCAGAGTAGAACAGAATCATGGACAGGAGGAGTGTAAATTATGTATAAGGTAAGGGTAAGGGTTGGGAATAATTCTTCAAGTATAGGCTATAGGTTTATATGCGTGCATGTATGACTGCAGCATTGGGCGAGTGCTCCAAATCTTTTCTTATTCAAACATACTTTTATTTGGTAAAACGATTGAGCACACAACATTCAAAATTATATATAAAATTATATAATACGTTTTATTGCGTGCGTGAGTTTTGATTCTTTGTTTCGTTTTGTTTTTGCTTGCTTTACTTATTTTTCAGGGGGGGGGGGGGGGGGGGGGGGCGTTGTGCACAAGTCAGCCCCATAAAAAAAAATCCACAACTCCTGTTCTACAACATTCTGTACTCATTTCAGCTGCGGAACGAAGGACAAATGTACACAGGCGAAAATGAATAACTCCCTCCAATGTAACGACGTGGAGACGAAGGAGATAGACTGGAACACAGATTGTTCCTTCTGCTGCAACAAGGATAACTGTAACCAGCCTCCCGCCATCATTCCTCTCTCTGCACGATGGCCCCCCACCCGTGCCGATGGCTGAGAGTCATCGCTCTGGCTCGTTTCGTGCTGATAGCCGCCGCATATATGCATCGGTTAATTTCGGGCTGATAGCTGACAATTCTCTCTCTCTTCTTCTTTTCTTCTTCTTCAATGTGCTTGGGCACATAATAAAAAAAAAAAGTAAAGTAGAAGTTAAGCAACATTATGTATTGAGTGTGTTCTTGTGCCTATGTTTTTGTCAAGTGTTAGTTTTATTCTTTCCTTTCAAGACTAAGCTTAACTCTTTAGATCTTTGTATAAATTTTTTTCGGGGCGGGGGGTGGGGGTGGAGACTAAGGGTGGAAGAAGACATTTTTCTGCGACAGAAAACAGTTTTACTGATTTTCATAGTTTTTGTTTTGTTTTTAAATATGGGGTGGGGTGGGGGTGGGGGTGGGGCAGTGAGGGGAAGGGCATTGTTTAGTTTTTAGGTTTGTGAGAATTTTGTTTTTCTTTTTCTTTATTGGTTCGTTTTTTCTGGGTTTGAATTTTTGTGTGTGTGAAATAAATTCTCATTGTGAACTAAACAAGTGTGTGTGTGTGTGTGTGTGTGTGTGTGTGTGTGTGTGTGTGATAAAAGGACTTATGGCAGGAAAACTATCCTTATACAAAATAATCTTAAATCTACAAGTTTACTTTGCCACAAGTATGGTTTATGAATCATTGAATAAATTTATTGATATATCGTAAATGCTAGATTTAAAGAAGGAAGGTGGCAGGACGGTTAAGTCTGCCAACAAGTAAACTTTGAGGTTCCGGATTCGATTCGCAGCCTTTCCCTTTTTTCCCCGTCTGACGAAAAAATAGAACTGAATGTTAAAGTCATTTGAATGAGACTATAAGCCTAGGCTCCGCGTCCGAACGCACGCATCTTGCGTACACGTAAAAACCCCGTTCTGCCTTTTGGTCTTCCATTGTGTGCTGGTAGGAGCAGCTGACATTTTTTTAAAAACCCAAACCAGCATGCGCACAGGTGTTTTGATTAGGTATCATCCCTGAGGAAAAATTGGGAGTTGGAGTCCCCAGGGCGGTTTGGGGCTGTGGGCCTATATGGCAACGTTCTGGCGGCTCCTGCAACGGCGCTGGAACCATTCGTCTGGGAGACTGCCTTTTCATTGGACCAATCCAGCGAAGTGGGGAGGGTGGGTCTGCTGCATGGGTAACAGTTTGCCCTCCATACTTTGTGCTCTACAGCCTAGAGCGCAACTCCATAGTCTTCTGAGACTGAAGGATGCCTACACTGCTAGATTTGGAAATGGGATAAGGTGTGTGAGTTTGTGCGTGTGTGTGTGTTTGTGTGTGTGTGTGTGTGTTGGAGTGTGCATGTGCACATGTGCTTTTTAAAAAATATTATATTCTGAGGATAATGAATGTGCGTAGGCTGTGTATGTGAGTATGTGTATAACTGAGTGTGTGCACATGTGTGTGTGCATATCTAAGTATACACATGTGTGTGTGTGTGTGTGAGTGCATGCGTGTGTGTGTGTGTGTGCATGCGCGTGCATGTGTGTGTGCATGCACGTGCGTGTGTGCATACATGTATGTATAATTATATACTATTCTGTGAGCAGATAGGATGTGTATAACTGTAAATGAATCCCTGATAACTTACAAAAACAGCCAGAAAAAAAAAACACCAAAAAACCAACATACATTCCTCTTTCTTCTCCAACACAGCAATGTCTTCAGAAGGGATTTTGGACAGGTCAAAAGTGACACTTTTATGAATTGTTATTTATTCAGATTTTTTCCCCATGAGAAGAATTAGTAAGCATACATGCCCAATCACCAAAAGTAGTCTTTAAAAATAAATCACTGTTATCAGTTATCTTCAATTACAACAACTTCACTTGGACAATAGCAGTTGAAAATAAACACTTCTTATCATTTTTCTTCTATTACAATTTCATTTGCACAATAGCAGTTAAAAATGAGTTTTTAATTTCATTTGCACATAGCAGTTAAAAATGAGTTTTTAATATCCTTTCTCCCCATATTACAACAATTTCATTTGCATCATAGCAGTTTAAAATAAGTCATTGTTATTCATCTTTCAACGATAATAGCAGTAAAAAATAAATCATTGTTATCATTTCTCTGCAATCACAACAATTTTTCATAAAAATGTTGAGCCACACAGAAGAACTCGTGATTCAGTGAGACGAGACCTTTCCTAGCAAGTGAACAGAATGAATACATACACACATGAGTAAAATAATAAATAAACAAACATTATCACATGCCGAAGTAAATCTACACCACATAAGTTAAAACCATGCATCCCTTCCACAGACTGGCGGTTCAGTTATGTCTACTGTCAGTTCTACATTTTGATTACTTACAACTGTTTCATCACTGGGATGGGTTTAGTCTGCTAGTTGCAGCCTAGCCTTTTCTTTTGTTAGTAAATGCAGTTATCTGGGATGCAAGGCATCCAACAGTCTGAGTCTGTTTTGTGTTGTGTACAACCCCACAGAACGTTCAGGCCAGATCAGGGCTATCACCTCCTTCCTTTCAAAACAGCTGACATGAATAATCATTTAACTTTAAAATCAACAATATCAATCCCCTCAATCATCCATCCCCATCACCCTTGGAAAAAAAAATCCTGAAACACACATGAAATGACTGGTTCAAACAGCTGAACTGTCATTTCAAGTTTAAAATCAACGTCTCAAAGATATCAATCCCTTCAAATATCCACCTCCATCAACCCAGAAAAACTCTCCCCCACCACACACACAACACCCTACACACCTACACACACACACACACACACACACACACACAAACACACATTAAATGAACAGTAGCTTAATTATCCTATTCCTTAGGGAAAATAAAACTAGGCTATGGTGTGGGCACCAGCCACTCCTCTTAATCATTTCCAGGTTACAAAAAAATGTCGAAAAAAAGAATGAACACTTCAAAGTAATCTACTACATATGAAATATTACATGGGCAAAATAACATTGCAGAATGCTTGTTCTTTGCTCGCCCTAGTGTCTACAATTTTACTACCTGATTGGAATTAATTACACACACACACACACACACACACACAGACACAGACACAGACACACACACACACACACACACACACACACACACAAACACACACACAGAAAACAGCACTGTACTAATCCTGTAGATAACGTTCAACACAACAAAAGCCCAAAGTCTTACACAGAGAAATCTGCCATGACGAAATAACACAAAACATTAATCTGAAGCTGAAGTCGTGTACCTAAATCTAAATAAATAGCACAATACACCACCACTGTCAAAATGATGTGACTCATAACCCAAGCAGTAATTATGGAATGAGGTGTAGCCCCTTCACCACTGACCCCCTAAACTCACTGTCAGCACACAGGCATTCACTCCATAAATCTCTCTCTCTCTCTCTCTCTCTCTCTCTCTCTCTCTCTCTCTCTCTCTCTCTCTCTCTCTCTCTCTCTCTCTCTTTATTATTTTTTTTGTTCCTCGGCTCGAGCACCAAAGTGCACCATGGTAAGATTTTGCGTATGGGACCATTTTTGTCCACCATGAAGGTAGCCAGCCATATTTCGACTTTGGGGAAAACAGTCTTAAATTCATGAAAGAGTATCACAATCAGCGCATCAAAATAATGATGCACCTAAAAAATCATGCAATACAGATGAGAAAAAAAAGAAGGGTCGCATGACACACACACAGTGTAATTTAAACCATGCCAGTTCAGGGTAAAGATTGTGTTGTTGTGATTAGATTTACATCCCAGCGTAAATTTCCAATTCAGGGGCAGCAGGACAGGAACAAAAATCAAAATAAAAACGAGGCAGTAAATTTTTTTTTTTTTTTTTTTTTTTTAATTCAGAGGTAGAGGATAAGAAGGTCCCTTCTTTTTAGACTGTACATTATTCTACAGTTCTCCATTCTTTAAAAAAAAAAAAAAAGTAGCAATTTTTATATATCCCCGATTCAAAAAACAACTTTTCAACATTCACATTTACTCCAAACAATTGGTTATGTCAAAAAGTCTAGATTAACAGCACTTGTAAAAAGGACAAGAGAGACAAGAACAGAAGAGACAGTGTGTGTCTGGGTCAGTAACCGAGACCCTGTTTTCAATTCTGAGAATGGGTAATGAACTTTACACTGCACACACACACACACACACACACACACACACACACACACACACACACACACACACACACTTACACACACACACTGACACACTGAGTATATATTCACACAGAACACAAACACTGCAAAACATGAGATCAAAAACATTTGCTCCTAAGGAACAACGGACTCCTTTCATAATAAGCCGATTATATTTCCGACATCCTAGATTTCTATTTTAAGTATATAGGCCATAGTAGTTATCAAAGAAAGTATGACTGATAAAGCAAACATTCAGCTGTTTTACACAAGCTGAACTAATTTTCTAGAAAGAGTCACACCAGTTCCTCTGCAAATAAGAGGCTTATGTTTCTGATCTGACTGCATGAATTAGGCATGAGCTTTCTGTATGAACACACTATTGCCTCACTCTGTACATACGCTGGACTTTCATGAATTTTCCCAACCCAAACCCTGGATTTTTAACAAACTATCTTTTTAGCTGGTTGGAGTTTTATGTTGTACAGATTATGAGTATTTCTGACATCTAACAATTAGCCTCCCCCCCCCCCCCCCCTCTGCCCTAAACAAACAAAAACCCCTCACCCCAACAACAAGCCA
Organism: Stramonita haemastoma; assembly: GCA_030674155.1. NCBI lineage: Eukaryota > Metazoa > Mollusca > Gastropoda > Neogastropoda > Muricidae > Stramonita > Stramonita haemastoma. Next base: position 340 of record JASPKP010002666.1, on the reverse strand, counting down.
AGCCAAAAATTGAACAAACAAACAAAAAGGTGTTGGCCTGCCCTTACAACACAGAAAAGGCCTCTTTTGGCATACACGAGTGAATGCATGTTCACGTGTGTTAATTTCGGAAGTCTCTGCATTCTTCAATCTGTTTGTGACATATAAGTAAAAAAAGAATGGGACATGGCATGTACACCTATTTCCAATCATCCACAACAAATCTCACATAAGTACACAAATACACATAATTTCAATCTTCCACAACTGAACCCACATACATTAATAAATGCACACATTGCAGTCTATGTCAGTCTGGCCAACAAAATACTAACGATAATGGAATCATAGTTTTATATGT
>JASPKP010002665.1:0-7500 GCA_030674155.1 Stramonita haemastoma | reverse complement strand
TGAAAAACATATATGTCTACAACCATGTACTTTCGCTTTCTACCTCTTTCACACATGTCAACACTAAGTCGACATTTTCATAGCAAAACTACTGATTCATTTCCAGCCCATCAAACCCTTCATCTTCACTACAAAGCAACTGAAAACAATTCAATGGGATGCAACTCTTCAAAAGGATATGTAGCCTGTCAAGGGGAAGTAATATTTATATCAAGTACCCACAGGCACACTTTCTCTATTTACAAAACTGCAAACACACAGGCACTGGATGAAAAATAGCACATCAGTGCTTAATCCATTATCCTCCATACAAAAGTATGAATAATGAAAAAATAAACTAAATGATTTGGAACAATATTTATCACAAATTGCTTAACACTGCATATTCAACTTTCATCTCCTGGCAAAATGTTAACCAGTAACGTTCAACTTTTACTTTTATGCCAATGATATCATTTTATTCCCACTACAAAGAAGGCTTACAAGATGCTTTAGACATTTTGGATACTTACTGTTCTCATTACAAACTTCTTGTGAATCTAGTGAAAACAAAAATCATGATATTCAGCACAATAATTATGTACAATAGCAGAAAAGCACTTGAAGTTCTTAACATTTTTTAAATATCTAGGAATCAACTTCAGTAGCAGTGGTAGTTGTGCAAAATGCAAGAAAAATGCCAATGATAAAGCTACTTAAATCATGTTTAATTGATAAGGACTGTATGGCAACAAGAACTACTACACATAAAATCATTGTATGTGTTTTACTGTATTGATGTGAAATTATGGGCATATGAAAATGTAATGTATGAAAAATGCTTATAAGCTGCTAAAATCATGTTTATCTTGATAAGGCCTGCACAGGAGACAGAACTACATACACATATGGTACTTGATTTATTTGATAAAATTGTTGTACCTATTTTGTTGTATGGTTGTGAAATTTGGGGGTATGAAAATATAGCAATAATTTCATAAGTTTCAGTTAAAGGTTTTAAAATATAGTTTTTCTTTAACCCTCTTGCATTCGGATTTTCTGAACACAAACTGCCCTAGATTTTGCAAAATCAGGTCAGGCACACATGCTTGCTAGCCTTTTCCTCCTTTTAAGTACATACCAGTAGCTACAATTACTTCCAGATTCTCAGCAGGGCTTCTACTTCTAGCCTGATAGAGCTTTGACATGTGGTAGAAATTAGTGATGGTCACAGAGTGACCGAAATCTACTGTGTGTAAATCCCAGCACATCAGGATTCAGAGGGGGCAATGATTCAATCCCAGCAAATCTGGGTTCAGGACTAAGAGGGTTAGTACATGGAGAAGACGGGCAGAATATCCCTGTCTAGTTTGGTCTCTGTTCAAATGGTGCTTTCTGGATACAGCTGCTCCACTTCCAGTATGAAAAGCTGCCATCAAGTGTTTACCAGATGATGAAAGATTTGCCTAACAAATACTTGATTCAATCAGCATGGCTAAATATGATTAAAACAAAATCTTAGTACAAAATGGATTTCACTTTGTGGGAGAGACAGTTATGTTCAAGCATTAATTTTCTCAAGTATTTAAAAATTCACATATCAAAGTTAAAATTTCATATATCAAAGCCTTCTTAATAGAAAAGTTGATGAATGGAGAAGTGAGCCATGGGATAATAGAAGACGCCTTTATTATAGAAATTGAAGATGGATTTTGGTAAGGAAAAATAGATAATTTGTCTACCAGATATATTTGTTTACGCTTTTATAAAATTTCATTGTAGTTGTCACAAGCTTCCAATTGAGGATGGACGTTTCCATAATATGCCCAGGAATAAAGAATGTGTTCAAAAATGCAATATATGTTTTAGGGGATGAATTTTATTTTATGATGGATTTTCCCCACTTTATGAATTCACAACAAGATTTTAATCCTCAGCATTTTCTTCAACCCTTGTCCAGTTATATATTCAGAAGATGTGCAGGTATTTCTTGAAAATTAATTTGTTTTCATTCAGATGTGTACAGTGTGCGTTTTAAAGAATTGGTATAGTTTAAGAAAAAATGTTTTGATATTTTGATGCTATTTGTTGTCATTTTGTGATGAACTCATTTTGGAGGATGCAATTTATGTCTTTTTTGCCAAGTGGTTATAAACATAGACTTTGTTTTGTTTGAACTAAGAAACATATGATTGAGTTCTGTCTATCAAATAAGTTTATGGATATCTGCCTGCACATCTCACTCACAAGCTGGTTTGGACCACGGCTGTTACATTGAATTGATGTATCATCAAGATTATGTAGAATGGGTATGTTATTATTAGAGATAGAGAAAAGATGTTGTGGTAGTCTTGATCCCTGTGGTATTGCATATTTCACAGGTAATAAGGTGGATCTCCTAGGCCCAATTTCAGAAGGTGTTGATGATTACTGAGAAATGGGTGTAAATGGGTGTTGGTCTTTTGCTGTTTTGGGATATGATAAGGTTCTTCATTTCTATTTTACTTCATCTTATTCTTTTGGTTAATGTGAGTACATGTAGGGTAAATCCGTGAATGTGCCATTTTCTTTGTTATTCCGTGTTGTGTGTTTTGTGTATGTGTGTAATTTTGCACATGCGCATGTGTGTGGGTATTTGTGTGTGTGTGTATGTATGTATGTATGTATGTATGTGTGTGTGTGTGTGAGTGAGTGTGTGTGTATGCATGCATTGTGCTGCACTGCACATTTTCTTGATGATATTGCTCTTATTTTACTTTTATTCTCTGGCCATGTAATACGCTGTGTATTGTATGTGCATGCGTTTTTTCCTTATTTTTTTTGTGCTAGTCAAATTTTTCACGTTCATATGTAACCTATTTAAACTGATTTGATTGTACAGCACGGTGAGCCCATGTTTTGGGGAATTTTGCGCTATATAAGCCTCCATTTCATTATTATTATTTTTTTATTTTTTTTTTATTATATTATTATTATTATTATTATTATTATTATTATTATCATTATCATTATTATTAATATTATTATTATTATTATTATTATTATTATTATTATTATTATTATTATTATTATTATATAAAATCTGAATGCTTGGTTTGAAATGTTATTGCATTTGAATTTTTGAATGAAAAGAGAAAGTTACGTTACACTGCAGATGAAGGTTGCTGAAGTGTATTTCGAGTTTTGGACACATTTTGAAGGCAATATTACCTCCCCTTGAAAGAGTGTTATAAAGAGTAAGATTCTTTGTTATTGTTTGAAGTGGGTGAGAATTGCACAGAAAAGTGTGTATGTAATGGAAATGAAGCATGAGTTGTTTACGTAACATTATGGACTGTGCTATTTGGCTCTCTAAAACAAGGGTGCAGTGGACCCAAATGTTTGAAAGTAAGCTTTTATTTTGAAATTGTGAAGAGACAGAAAAAGACACCTTTAAATTGTGGAATTGCCAGTGTAATATATAGGTTTGAAAAAGTTGAAGACAAGAAGTAAAGCTTTGAGTTAGGAAGTGCAGATCCTTAAGGGGGATCTGCCCCTAATTTCTAATCCTCTGAGCTTTGGAGGAGATTGTTGTCTATCTTCTCATGTTTGTGGCAGGGAGAAGCGAAGGGGAAGAAAGGGAGCAGAAGGACATGGGGAGGAGAGGGGAGGAAAAGAAGGGGGTGGGGGAGAGGTAGGGGGGGGGGGTGGGGGAGAGGTAGGGGAGGGAGGGGGAGGGGGAGAGGGGGGGAGAGGAGGGGGAGGGGGAGAGGAGGGGGTGGGGGAGAGGGAGGGAGGAGGGGGGAGGGGGGAGGAGGGGGTGGGGGAGAGGGAGGGAGGAGGGGGAGTGGGAGGGGGGGGAGGGAGGAGTGGGAGAGGGTGGGGGGGGGGGTGGGGGAGGGGGAGGGGAGGGTGGGGGAGGGGGGGGAGGGGTTGAGGGGGAGGGGAGGGGTGGGGGAGGGGGAGGTGGGGTGGGGAAAGGGGGGGGGGGGTGAAAAAAAAACCCCCCGGGGCCCCCCCCCAAAAAAAAAAAAAAGGTTTTCAAAAACCCCCCCAAAAAATTTTTTTTAAAAAACCCCCCTTAAAACCAAAAGGGGTATTTTCAACTTTTTAAGAAAACTTTGCCCAAAAAATTTTTCTTTTTTTCCCCCCAAAAAACCCCCCAAAAAAAAAAGCGCAGGATAACAGTAACGGCGGTACAGTCCCACAAGCATTACAGGAAATGAATGAAAAAATGGCGGCTCGTCCATCTCCTCGTGTACTGAATTGGTCTAACCCACTACTTGACCCCCCCCTCCCCCCCCCTCTCTCCTGATAAATCTCTCTAAACTGTGCCCAGAGAGAATGTAGTAGCAGCAGCAGCCACAGCTGAAGTGGTTGGGGGTTGTGGGGGTGGGGGTGGTGGTGGTAGTGGTGGTGGTGGTATTTGGTGGTGGTGGTTGGTTGGTGGTGGTGGTGGGGATAGTTGGTGGTGGGGTGGTGGTGGTGGTAGTAGTAGTATTTAGTAGTAGTAGTATTGTAGTTAGTAGTAGTAGTATATAGGTGGTGGTGGTGGTGGTGGTGGTGGTGGGGTGGTGATGTTGAGGGGAGTAGTAGTAGTAGTAGTAGTAGTAGTGTAGTATAGTAGTAGTATAGTATTTTAGTAGTAGTAGTTAGTACCTTAAAATCCCTAGCATACCCCCCCCCCCCTGTGAAAGTTTTAGGGTAAAATTTGGGATTGGGCGTAGTTGTAGGGAATGACCCTTTTGCAACAAAGTATTTTTTTGTGCTTAACCGTATAATTGAGTAAATGAAAACCCCCCGAAAGCTGTAAAATTAGGTCGTGTGAGTAGAAGTGGGGGGAAAATGAAAAAAAGGGATTTTGAGGCAAGAAGGCCCAACGGGGACATGCAAGAGGAGAAAAGAGAGACAAGGCAAGGCAATTCTTTTATTCGAGGATAACAGAAAACACACATGTGCTTTTTTACATCCAGTCCCCGCCCTTTTCAGGATAACACAAAATAAAAGATATTAAAAATAAAACTATAAAAGTACCAAAAAAACATACGGAAATAAGTACACTAAAATATAAAAGGTAAGAGAAATGGCGCAGTACACTACAATAATAAGGTGAGAAAGGTGCACTCATTCAGAAGAGAAAATCAGAAGTCACAATAAAATAATTTGGATTATTAAAGAAGAGGAAAAGAAACGAAAAAAACAAACAAACAAAAAACAGAACAAAACAAACAAACAAATAAACAAACAAAAAAACAAACAAAAAAAACAAAACCAAAAAAAAAACAAAAACCCAAAGAAACAAACAAAGAAACAAACAAACAAACAACCCCCCCCCCAAAAAAAAAAAAACAAAAAAAACAAAAAACAACAACAACAACAACAACAACAACAAAAACCGCTAATAAACAAAGAGCCAGCAGGAGCCAGCAGGAGAACATTATAATAAACAACTGAAACATCAGTCTACGTCCATATGTCTAAAGTTATACAAGTCATTTAAATCATACATTTGGGAGAGAGAGAGAGAGAGAGAGAGAGAGAGAGAGAGAGAGAGAGAGAGAGAGAGAGAGAGAGAGAGAGAGAAGAGAGAGAGAGAGAGAGAGAGAGGAAAGAGAGAGAGAGAGAGAGAGAGAGGAGAGAGAGAGAGAGAGAGAGAGAGAGAGAGGAGAGCTAGAGAGAGAGAGAGAGAGAGAGAGAGAGAGAGAGAGAGAGAGAGAGAGAGAGAGGAGGAGGAGGAGGAGGAGGAGGAGGAGGAGGAGGATGGCTTAGTGATATAGTGTAAGACTGTCGCTTCGGCATTTTGCAAAAACAGCACAGAGAGATTTATAGAACCAACTTCCAGCCATCGGGAAGCGTCGTCAGAGTACCCGTGCCTCCCTGACAGACAAAAGACGTTAGTGGATAAAGCATGACGTAATTTTAAATCACTTTATTGGGGATGGGTGGGAGTGAGGAGAGGGGACAAAGAATAAGAAAAAAGAAAGTGAGCATAGTTCTTTGAAAAAGCAGGGGTGGGCGTTTGCTAGGTAGTTACCCCTGTGCATAACTTTTGGCCCAAAGTGGGGGATGGGCGTTTGCTAGATGGTGGGCTTATGCTAGGGATTTTACGGTAGTAGTGGCGGTGGGGATGGTAGTAGTAGTATAGTAGTAGTAGTATAGTAGTAGTAGTAGAAGTATAGTATAGTAGAATAGTAGTAGTAGTAGAAGTAGTAGTAGTAGTAGTAGTAGTAGTAGTAAAATAGTAGTAGTAGTAGTAGTAGTAGTAGTAGTAGTATAGTAGTAGTTTGTAGTATGGTGGGGGTGGTATAGTAGTATAGTAGTAGTAGTATGGTGGGGATGGTAGTAGTAGTGTTTGTAGTAGTAGTAGTAGTAGCAGCAGCAGCAGCAGCAGCAGCACAGCAGCAGCAGCAGCAGCAGCAAGGGGGGTAGTAGTAGTATATAGTAGTAGTAGTAGTAGTAGTAGTAGTAGTAGTAGTACAGCAGCAGCAGCAGCGCAGCAGCAGCAGCAAAAGGTGGTATATTTGTAGTAGTAGTAGTATAGTAGTAGTAGGGAGTAGTATAGTGTAGTAGTAAGTATAGTAATGTAGTAGTAGTAGAAGCAGAAGAAGCAGCAGCAGTAGTAGGGAGTAGTAGTAGTAGTAGTAGTAGTAGTAGTATAGTGTAGTAGTAGTAGTAAATAGTTAGTAGTAGTTGGGGGGGTTGGGGGGGGGGGGATGGTAGAGTGGGGTGGGGGGTGGGGTGGTTAGAGTATTTGGGGAGTAGTAGGGTGTAGTAGTGTTGAGTAGTTGTATAACCGCAGCAGCACAGCGCAGCAGCGCAGCACAGCAGCAATGGGGTAGTAGTGTAGTAGTAGTGTATAGAGCAGCAGCAGCGCAGCAGCAGCAGCAGCACAGCGCGCAGCGCAAGGGGGGAGTATGTAGTAGTAAAAGTAGTTAGTATAAAAGGTGTAGTTGGTAGTAGTATGTATTGTAGAGTGTATAGTAGTAGTAGTAGTAGTGTATAGTAAGTAATTTTGAAGCAAAGAAGCAGCAGCAGTAGTAGTAGTTTAAGTATAGTAGTAGTGTAGTAAGTAGTAGTGTAGTTAGTAGAGTATAAACCAAAAACACAGCGCAACACACAGCAGCACAGAGTATAGTATGTAGTATAAGTATGTTAGCCAGCGGCACAGCACACGGTATATAGAGAAAATAGTAGTTGTAGTTAGTAGTATTAAGTAGTAGAAGTGTAGTATTAGTTAGAGAACAGCTTTTTTTTGAAATTAAAAAAAATTATAAAACGGTGTTTATAAAATGAATCCCTTAAAAATATTTTTATCTTTTTGTGGGAAAGGTTTCTGCTATTATTTTTTTCAAATTGTCTATCCTTTGTCTGTCGTTTCTGTCTGTTGCTTTTCTGTTTCTGTCTGTCTGTCTTTTGTCTGCTGTCTTTGCTGTCTGTTGTTGTTTCTTCTTTTCTCCTCCTTTTTCTCCCCCCTCTCTCCCTTCCCCTTCTCTTCTCTCCCCTCTCTTCTCCCCCTCCCCCCTCTCTCTCCTCTTCTCTCTC
>JASPKP010000267.1:47500-50000 GCA_030674155.1 Stramonita haemastoma | reverse complement strand
TCGCCAGACTTGTAGATGGGGATTACTTTAGAACATTTGAAGGCGTTGGGGAAATAGTTCTTATCAAGGCATAGGTTGTATATATATGTTAGGGTGTCTGTGATAACTGGAGCTGATAATTTTAGTATACTGCTGTCTATTCCATCTAGACCACGCGTTCTTGATTGTTTGAGGTGAGTCAGATAGTTGTAGACCTCTGAGACAGACATGAAAGGTATGTGAAGTTTTGAAGGAATATGCTTTTCTTGGCAGTATTGTTTTAATTCATTAAGATCATTGGACTCTGAGTTATCATTGCTAATTAGGTTGGGAGAAACATTGATGAAGTGGTTGTTAAGCTTTTCAGCGGAGATGTCTTTGATTACATTTGATTTAGGAGTTGATTGATTGTTTGTTATTTGATTTATTGCTCGCCATACAGTCTTTGAATTTTGTTTGGAAGATAGTAGGTCTTGAAAATATTTCTTTTTTTCACGCCGTTTTTGTGAGATTATGGCGTTTCTTAATTTTTTTGACTCATCATAATATTTGTGTTCTTTTAGAAGGTCTCTAAGATAACATGCTTCCTCTAGTTCCTTTGTGAGCCAAGGCGGTTTGGGGTTGTGTTTGATCCTAATGGTTTTAAATGGAGAATGTTTGTTATAGATTTCAGTGAACGTTTTTATCCAAAACTCAATGGCTAAGTCTGGATCAGTAATATTGAAGGTTTCTGAGAGTGTGGAGTTGCATAAGTCTATGAGAAAAAGCTGTTCATTAAACTTTGCAAAGGAACGATAGGTTATAGTTTTATGGCCAGGTTTGGGAATTTTAGTTCCTTTTTTTGACCATGTGGCACAGACTGGGTAGTGATCGCTGCAGTTGTAGACAGGGACACAAGTTTCTATGATGTTTTCTGGGTTTGATACATAGATGTGGTCAATTAATGTGTTTGAATTTGATGTGACTCTTGTGGGAGATTTAACTAATTGGTGAAGATTGAGTGAATTCATAACTTGGGTCCATTGATTATGTACTTTTGTTAGGTCTATATTGAAATCACCCAGTAAGATTATTTCCCGAGATTCAAGTAGGACTTCGTTTATCATGGAGTCAAATTTGTCTATCCAATTTATTCTTTCACTTGGATTCCTGTAACAGAACCCCAACATAACAGGCCGTGTACCTTTCATGGAAACTTCGATCCAGATAGATTCTATTTCATGACGTTCTAGAACGGGCAAACGTTTTGAACGTTACAGAATCGCTAATATAGATTAAGATACCTGTTTCTTTTGGCTTTTGTGGATCTTTCCGCAAGATTTTATAACCTGGAATGTGTATGTCAGCATCGGTTAAATGTTCGGTGAGTCTTGACTCAGAAAGCCCTAGTATGTGGAATGGTTTGCCTTGATTTGTGATGAGTGTTGATATATCTTCCATTTTGTTAATTGCATGGTTTATGTTTAGGTGGCAAATTCGTAAGCCATTCTTGGAGGGCCAGGTATTGTGTCTTGGATGCATCTATTACAGGTAGTTTGGTAAGCAGTTATTAATGAGTGCAGAGATTGGTGAAGAGAGATTATTAATATGGGAGGAATGTTAGCACTTGATTGGGGATGGAATGAATTAAGAAGGAATAAAATCAAAATCAAAATCACTCTACATATGACACACAATGGTATAATCAAGATCAAATCAAATCACACTACATATAACACACAGTGTTATAAAAACTCAATCAAATTAAGTGTAGGCCTACTTCAGAAAAAGAGTCAAGTAGACCTAAAACAGCAACCTGGTGTTCAGGTGATGTGGTTCAGATAATTATAGAAAAGGGACAGGTTTTGAAAAAACAAAATGAAAAACAATAAAAAAACAAAACAACATAAAATAAGTTAAGGCAGAACAACACAATTAACTCTGGACAATCAAGGCAATACTATGCCAATCAACGTTTATAAGCAATATCAACACAACAAGAGTGAAAATAATATGGAAAATATCCTTATGCACAATCAGCACAGTTCCTGAGAAACAAAATGTTGATGCACAATCCAGAGAATTCAGTCAGTCTTGTCAGTATAGAAGTCTGGTCTGGGAAGGACCAGTCACAGTTTGTTACACAATACTATGCCATTCAACATCTATAGGTGATAACAACACAGCAAAGTGAAAATAATAAGAAGCATATCATGATGCATAATCAGCACTGTTTCTGAGTAATAATATGTTGATGCACAATCAGCAGTCCAGAAGATTCAGTCACTGTCTTGTCACAACACAACAGTGAAGTAATAAAAAGCATATGATGATATGATGATGCACAATCAGCACAGTTTCTGAGAAACAAAATGTTGTTGCACAATCAGCAAGATCCAGAATTCAGTCACAGTCTTTTGGGTATAGAATTCTGATCTGGAAATGATCAGTCACAGTTTGCTGCACAATAGGAGCACTGGTTGGGTGGACGAACCTTGAGCTAAAAAACAAACTAGCTGGTATATATATGTTTCAGTCTGTG
>JASPKP010000267.1:20000-30000 GCA_030674155.1 Stramonita haemastoma | reverse complement strand
CTGCTTCAAGAGCCTGAACCAATAAGTGAGACACTTCACTGCAGATACAATAAACAGTGGATAGCGACCAAGTTCGCCATACACCATGTCGTTTGGTGTTCTGGGTAGGGACATTGAGAACTTTTTTGCATGCAAACAAGTGAATACGTTCTACTTTTTCGTAATGTTTATACCCCCATATTTCTGATGAATATAACAAACTTGGTACTATCTGCGTATCAAAAAGCTTAAAGAAAATTTGTGTTGAACTAGTGTCTAATCTTTTCATAGTTTTTAGTAATTCAAAAGTACCTTTCTTTGCTTTCAAAGCGAAACTGTCAATAGCATCTGTAAAACTTAACCGAGTTGAGAAGGTAAGTCCCAGGTATCTGTAGCTGTTCACAACTTCCAATTTATTTCCACCATACCACCAAGATTCTCTCTTTGCAACATGTCCCCCCTTTCGAAAAATATTTATTTTGCTTTTCTGTATATTCACTTTTAGCTTCAGCCGCTCAGCAGAAGTATACAATAAATTCAGTTGATTTTGTAAACCAGTAACAGTGGATGCAATCAGAGTAAGGTCATCTGCAAATAACAAAATAAAGATTTCAGTTTCAGTTGGTGACAACCGTAAGCCATGTTTACCTCCTGTAATTATGTTATTTGCTAATTCGTTTGCAAACAAAGAAAAAAGCATAGGAGATGCCAAACATCCTTGCCTAAGTCCTTGAAGACAGCTAAAATAACCAGTGAGTTTACCATCGCATCTTATACATGCCTTTACTGATGCATACATGGATCTTAGAACATTTATCATACGCCCGCTAACTCCAGCACGAAACAAAACAGACCAGAGAATTGAATGATTAACTGTATCGAACGCCTTCTGAAAATCAATAAAGGCCACAAAGAGTTTAGTACTTTTTGTAAAACATTTTTCAATCATTGCGTTAAGTGTGAAAATGTTGTCTACTGTTGAGCGTTTCTTACGGAAACCAGCCTGTGCATCTGTAATGACCGAATTATGCTCGGACCACGTCGTGAGCTTCTTGTTAATGATGTGCACATATACTTTGCTCAGAACGCTTAATAAAGAGATAGCTCGGTAATTGTTCGGATCTTCCTTGTCTCCTTTTTTAAATAAAGGTACGATTATTGCTTTCGTCCATTCTACGGGGAAAAGAGCTTTAGAAAACAAAGTGTTGAAATATTTATGTAGAAAAGGCAGAATAGCATCCTCAGCCGATTTTAGTATCTCTCCTAAAATCTCATCTGGTCCAGATGCTTTTCCTGCTTTCAAGTTTTTCAGGGCTGCTTTAATTTCACCTTGACTTATCTTCCCATCGAGCATGTCATCGTAATCATCGTTAGGTGTGGGAATCTCCGAGTCATATTCGGATTGCGTGCAGTCTGACTGCTCGGTAGTACCGTTGAGCACTTGTTTGAAGTGCTCAATCCACTCATCGTCCCTGATGGAATTAGACACATACGATCTAGGTTTATTTTTACGCACCTCTTCCCAGAATTCTCGCGGACAGTGTAGCAAGTTCAAAAGAGCATCGAGGCGGTTTTTCTTGTACATGTTTTGTTTAACACGCAGCAATTGTCTGTACTGTTTTCTGATACTTTGGTAGGCAGTTACGTCTTCAGTTGTTTTAGTTCTTCTGAACTTGCGTAGTGCTCGTCTAGCTTCACTTTTTAGAACATGACACTCATGGTCAAACCATGGTGATTTTTTGTAAACTTTTTTCCCAACAACATACACTTTTTTCATACAGTTGGCTGCTTCCAGCAAAGCCTTTGTAAAATATCAAGGGAGCTATTGATGTTGTTTGCAATTTCGAGTGACGCAAGAGTTAATTTATGTACAAAATCAGTGGAGGAGATATTTTGTTTAAACAAGTCACACAAGCTTGTGTCCCATACGAACTTATCGCGTACATTAACGTTATTTTCTGTACTTTTGTCAGTATTGACAACAGACTGGCGACAAGATAAAGTTGTTTGCAATGGCATATGGTCAGAATCAACCCTGTCTTCTACTTTTAATTCAACAAATAAGGAAGCAAGAGATTGTGAAGTGACAAAATAATCAATCACACTGTTCCCATGTGTAGAGATGTAAGTGTAAGCCCCATCTTTATCCCCATTTGTGCAACCATTCAATATGTACAAGTCAAGACACACACACATTTCCAAAAACCTTTTCCCAAAATCGTTTATGGTCTTATCCAGAGAGGATCTGGACACCACCAGGAGATCCTGGTCATGGAGGGGGTCATCAACATACAGCTGCCGGCTTTGAAAGGGGGGCTGACACTCGCCAGTTCTGGAATTAAAATCACCGCACATTATGACGTCATAATTGTTGAGATTTTCACAAAGATCACAAATACAACTTTCTAATTCGTCAATATGGCAACGAGTGTTGCGTTCATTATAGAATACAGAAAATGCAGGTGGAATATAGACAGAAACAAAAAGAATGTCCTTTTCCCACCCCAATAATTCCTTTGCTATCTTTAGCACTACAACATTCTCTGTAGCCACACTGATCTGCTGTACAAAGTGTTCCAGTCTCTTATGAACAAGGACAAGCACACCACCAGCTCGGCGGCCAAACTTTGATAATTTCGTTGCCGGGAATTGAAACTTAATGTAGTCTGGAAAATGATGTGTTAAATCAAACGAGGAATCAATAAATGTTTCTACAAGTGTCACAAAATCGAAATTTTCCACAAACGTTTTCCACCCCCCATCCCCCAGCAGTTTACTTAACCCACACACATTGTAGGACAGAAAGGACAGGTCCATACACCTGAAGGACTGACTATCCTGAGGCAGGCCACACCCCTATCTGGTGGTAGTGCCGGGCACACCACTGGTGCCGGGCTGTGAGACGTCCATAGGAACTGATCTCTCAGTTCTGTAGGGTTTCCGCTTACCCCCCTGTCGTGTGTTGCGCTGTCTGTCCGAGGGTTGATTTGACTGCTTGCTGTTTGCAGGTTGATGTTGACTTGGCGGGGATGACCGAACAGCGTCGCTGTACGAATCAAACCGCCCGGGCGTGACTGGAACCGTGGTCTTTGTCGGCGCCTTTCTGATGGTGTTGTCTGACAGGTCAAACGTGTAGATGGCGTCATCCGTCTTCAGCTTGTCGAAATTGAGGAAGGCCTTTTTCCCGTCACTCTTCAAGGTCTTCTGAAGTGAGATCAGTCCCTGTCTTTTGCGTCGAACTGCCTGTGAGAAATCTTCACGCATGGTGATGTGTGTCCCTTTCAGCTTGCTGCCACAGCTCAAGACACGCTGCTTGTCTTTGAAAAAGCGAAAGGCAACGATGATCGCCTTTCCCACCCGGTGTGCGCGGTCGATGACGACGTTGTCCTTGATCCCCATGGTGTTGTGGATGATGCCTCCCACCTTTCTCTCGCAGTCCTCCCGAGAGAGAGAGAGAGAGAGAGAGAGAGAGAGAGAGAGAGAGAGAGAGAGAGAGAGAGAGAGAGAGAGAGAGAGAGAGAGAGAGAGAGAGAGAGAGAGAGAGAGGGGGGGGGGGAGAGAAAGAGAGGAAGAGAGAGTGAGAGAGAGAGGAGAGAGAGAGAGAGAGAGAGAGAGAGAGAGAGAGAGAGAGAGAGAGAGAGAGAGAGAGGAGGAGAGGTGACAGAGAGAGACAGAGACAGAGAGAGAGAGATCTGATTTGATTTGATTTATTCTTTTATATCGAGGATAATGGAATCAGCACTCTTTTACATCCAGTCCCCGTGTGTATGCAGTTTTATAAATGTCATGTTACCACCGGCACACGATGGCCTACTCTTACAAAAGCGGAACAGGATTGAATGTGTGCACAAGTTGTTCTGCATGCGTTCGCGCACGAGGCCTTTGTTTGACCTGATTGTGACTTTTTTTCCTGTGACTTTTTTTTCTACCCAATTTTGTGACTTTTTTCTGTGACTTTTTTTCCCTGTGTCTTTTTTTCCTACAACCTGCATGTCACTAGTGAAGAGGGTTGCATGTCACTAGTGAAGAGGGTTGTATGTCACTAGTGAAGAGGGTTGTATGTCACTAGTGAAGAGGGTTGTATGTCACTAGTGAAGAGGGTTGTATGTCACTAGTGAAGAGGGTTGCATGTCACTAGTGAAGAGGGTTGCATGTCACTAGTGAAGAGGGTTGCATGTCACTAGTGAAGAGTTTTGCATGTCACTAGTGAAGAGGGTTGCATGTCACTAGTGAAGGGGGTTGTATGTCACTAGTGGAAAGTGTTGCATATAATTAGTGGGAAAGTGTTGGATATAACTAGTGAAGAGGGTTGCATGTCACTAGTGAAGAGGGTTGCATATAACTAGTGGAAAGTGTTGCATATAATTAGTGGGAAAGTGTTGGATATAACTAGTGAAGAGGATTGCATGTCACTAGTGAAGAGGGTTGCATATAACTAGTGGAAAGTGTTGCATATAATTAGTGGGAAAGTGTTGCATATAACTAGTGAAGAGGGTTGTATGTCACTAGTGAAGAGGGTTGCATGTCACTAGTGAAGAGGGTTGCATGTCACTAGTAGATGAGGGTTGTATGTCACTAGCGAAGAGGGTTGCATGTCACTAGTGAAGAGGGTTGCATGTCACTAGTAGATGAGGGTTGTATGTCACTAGCGAAGAGGGTTGCATGTCACTAGTGAAGAGGGTTGCATGTCACTAGTGAAGAGGGTTGTATGTCGGTAATTGGAAAAAAAATCACAGAAAAAAAGTCACAGAAAAAAAGTCACAGGAAAAAAAGTCACAGGAAAAAAAGTCACAATGGTGGCTGTGTGATGTACTCTCTTCTACAACAAAAAGTGTGTGTGTGTGTGTGGATGGGTGTGGGTGTGGGTGTGGGTGTGGGTGTGTGGTGTGGGTGTGGGTGTGGGTGAGAGAGAGAGAGAGAGAGAGAGAGAGAGAGAGAAGAGACAGAGACAGAGACAGAGAGCAGAGAGAAGAGAGAGAGAGAGAGAGAGAGAGAGAGAGAGAGAAGAGAGAGACAGAGAGACAGAGGAGAGAGAGAGAGAGAGAAGAGAGAGAGAGAGAGAGAGAGAGAGAGAGAGAGAGAGAGAGAGAGAGAGAGAGAGAGAGAGAGAGAGAGAGAGAGAGAGAGAGAGAGAGAGAGAGAGAGAGAGAGAGAGGAGAGAGAGAAAGAGAGAGAAAGAGAGAGAAAGAGAGGCAAGGCAAGGCAAGGCAAAGTATTTCATTCGAGGATAATAGATAAGCACTCGTGTACTTTTTTACATCCAGTCCCCGCCCTTTTCAGGGATACATCAAGTTGAAAATATTACTAAACAATAAGACTTTACGCAGTACCAAACAACACACAAGAATAAAGGACACTATATATGATAAGGTAATAAAATGCACTCTTTCAGAAGACAAAAATCAGAAGTCACAATAGAAAAATTTTGATTATGGAAAAAAAGAAAAGCGTTAGTAAATAAGGAGCATACAAGAGAACAAAATGAAATAAACAACCGAAAACATCAGTCCACCACTATCTCTCAAAAATTGTACATGTAATATAAATCATACATTTGGATAAAAGGGGATTTTTTTTTTTAAAACTAGCATCCATATTGCAAGGGGGGGGGGGGGGGGGAGACATACTACCAATAAAATTATAATAAAAAAAAACAAAGAAAAAAACCCCATAAAACATCCTAAATGTTTCAAAAAAATGGCGAGAGAGAGAGAGGAGAGAGAGAGAGAGAGAGAGAGAGAGTGAGAGAGAGAGAGAGAGAGAGAGAGAGAGAGAGAGAGAGAGAGAGAGAGAGGAGACACTTGACACTTGACACTTGACAATTTTAATTGTGAAAGGCCGTGGCCCGTTACAATGGGGATTTTTCACGTATTACATACATCACATCATAAGGTATAAGGAATGATAATCAATCACATGTGGATTCTACCATAGACATAGAATATTTGGAAACAAAATAAAGAAAATCATAGCACGCACACACACACACACACACACACACACACACACACACACACACACACACACACAGAATGCATGCACGGCATACAGCTTTTGATCATGTGCATGCACGTATACAATTATAGGCAGTGCACGAAAGCTTATATAGAATATCATGTTTCACGTACTTTCTCTAGTTTTAAATGCTAGGTACAAAAACTTTGCTACCGCTTTTATCACGTTAGTGTCCTTATGTTGCATGACAAAGGCAAAGTGTTCCTCTAGGCTTCTGTTTTCTGTGTTCTTAGGGAGGATCTGTTCCCTTAGGTTTGAATAGAAAGGGCAGATCAACAGAACATGTATCTCTGTTTCATCACCCGAATTACACTTTGGGCACTGGATATTTTCGGTCCCATACCTGAGTCTGTGGCACAACAAATCAGATATACCCAGGCGAAAACGACAATAAACATCTCGGAGATATCTTTTTTCCAAAGTAGTTAAATAAGCCTCTTTTGTTTGAACGGTTTTAAACTGTCGATAGACGCTAAATCTTTCATGGTTATTTATCTTTATTTGCCAGTTTTGGTGGGAGGTTTCGATCAGTCTTGCTTTTAGTGCAGTGATAAACTGATTCTGGTTTCCAACTCCTTGGTTTAACCAGACGTGGTCAAAACCATGGGAAAACAAGAATGTTCTGACAGATGTAGCCCATGTAACTTTACCATCATCATCCATCTTCACTGACATGTTATAAGATTTACGAGTATATCTGTCCTCTGACATTTCCAACAACCTCAGCCAATATTTGACTGCTTTAACTGCCGTAATAACAAACAGTGGATAACGTCCTGTTTTCTCCATACACCATGGTGTTCGGGGTTTTATTTGCTACATTTAGGAATTTCTTGAGGGCATAAGTGTGCACTTTTTCTACCTCATTCACTTCGTATAACCCCCATATTTCAGCCCCATATGTTAGGCATGGTATAACCTGTGTATCTAATATCTTCACAAATACTTCATATGGGATGTGTCCAAGCTTCCATAAAGACCTAAACAGACAGTTCACTTTCAGTTTTGCTTTCATAACTAGTTCAGAAACCATAGTGTTGGTGTTGAGCTTTGTTGAAAAATGTAATCCCAGATATTTGTAGGCATTGACAACTTCGATATCTCTATTTTCATATTTCCAACACTCATACTGTGCTAAGTAGCCACCCTTTCTGAAAACAAGCACTTTAGTTTTTGATAAATTCACTTTCTATCGTGTAACATTTAGCAAAATCAGACAAAACATTAATTTGGTTCTGTAGACCTACTGGTGTGTCTGACAGCAAAACCACATCGTCTGCGAAAAGCAGAAGAAATATCTGCACTTGGTCAGGTGTCAGCTGTATGCCATGGCGTCCTTTATCACGCATATCTTTTGCAAGTTCATTAATGAAAAATGAAAACAATAAAGGGCTGCACAAACAGCCTTGCTTCAAACCGTTTTTACAATCAAAAAAGTCTGTGTACTCCCCATTCGGGGGCCTTACACACGATTTAACTTCCTTGTACATTCCTTTTAAGCAGTTTAACATTTTAGTGCTGACTCCTTGTCTCTGTAGCACATTCCATAACTGACTACAGTTGACTGTGTCGTATGCTTTCTGAAAATCAACAAAACAGGCATATAATTTACCTCTGGCTAGAACACGTTGTACCACAGAATACAAAACAAAGATCTGATCTATGGTTGAGTAACCTGCTCGATATCCAGCTTGCTCTTCTAACAAGATGCTGTTTTCTGCTGCCCATTTAGTCAGCCGTTTATTCAGGATGTAAGTGAAACATTTACATAAATTGCTAATCAGAGAGATGCCACGGTAGTTATCTGGATCATCTTGCTTACCTTTCTTATGTAATGGTACAATGACAGATTTCAGCCAGTCTTTAGGATATATTCCAGTGTTCAAAATCTGGTTAAAGAGCTTAACTATAAGTGGCCTGAATACCTCTATGCTGTTTTTTAACATTTCATTTAAGATCCCATCAGCACCTGGCGCTTTTTTCCCTTTTAAATGCCGGATGGCTTCATCCACTTCACCCACACTGATCGGAAGATCTAACGTTTCATCTGTTCTTAACTGGGAATCAAGCATATTTTCATTAACTGTACATTCAGCGGTGTTAGTCGTAAATATGTCCTTAAAATGCTTGTACCACTGATCTGGACTTATATCAGGCTGAGTCACAGACTGGCGTGACAATGCCCTCATTTCTGACCAAAATAAGTTTGGATTTGACAAGCTATTTAGAACTTTATTTAAACGGTCTTGTCTACTTTGCTCTTTCTTAGATTTGGTGAGTGCCTTATATCTACTTCTGAGTTCAACATAAGCAGTTCGGTTGCTTTCAGAATTGCATCGTCTGAAAGTTCTCAAAGTCTTTCGGAGCTGCTTTCGTGCTTCTTTGCATTCAGCATCGAACCATTTTGGAGCAAAATATGCTCCTGGTCGAACAATAATTGTTTTTCTGAAAATCTCAGCCGCCTTTAGTAAACTGTCTTGAAGAAAGCTGTGAGTTTCATCTACATCAAGCTCATCTGCATGCAGATAATCATTAACTTTTTCATATATTTCTGTACAAGCTATATTTTCTATGAATTCATGACATCGATCTGGAATCCATATGATTTTCTCAAGGGATGTCATTTCAGGTTTTGGCTGGAAACTTATTCTGCCTACCTCATCTTTAACTGTTATGAACAATTCCAGCGGAAAATGACTAGATTCACTTCTTTCTCCCACATTCATACTCGGAAACATGTTTAACAATGCATCGCTTACAGCAAAATAATCAACAACACTACCCCCACTATGATTCAGAAATGTGAACTCCCCTCCCTTGCCATCCAGTAAACCGTTTGTGACTGACAACTCCAGTGAGTGGCAGAGTTCAAGAAACTTCATGCCAAAGTCATTTGTTTTTGTGTCCTGTGAAAAACGGTTACACACAAAGACAATATTTTCGTCATCATCATCATCAATTTCCAGTATAATCTGGCTTCTGTTTGCTGTACGAGCATTGAAGTCTCCACAGAGTATAATGTCACAACCCTTTTCTATGTCTAATGCATCCATCACAATGTTTTCAATAGCATCAAACGTATAGTTATTGTCGATATTAAAGTAATCATAAAAAGGACTGTCATGTGGATTCACATATGCAACACATAGACATACATTCCTGGTAGTGTTCAATACAGATTTGTCAAGCATTAGCAGAACAACATTGTCATAGTCATGGTGTATTTCTTTCACTTGGTTTGCATACTGTTTGTTTACAAGTATAGCTGTGCCACCAGAATGTCTGCCTTTCTTTGAAATTTTCTTTGCTGGGGCAAGAAAACAACAAAAATCTTTTAATAAAGTGTTTGACAGCTCAATCTTTTCTGCAAAAGTTTCAGTAATGCACACAAAATCAAAACTTGATAAATATGCAATAAAGTCAACATCATCTTTCTTGTTATTAAATCCTTCCACATTATAATTCACAAACCTTACTGTTCTTTGTGTGATGTAGTCACCTATGGGCTGGCCTGGGGAAAATTTGAGGTTTTAGAATTGTTTTCTTGTGATGTTGCTTCATGAAATTGACTATTGTTGTTGTCGTCACTTTGATGTTCACTAACCATGTCCTGTTGTTCATTGTCAATAACGGTGTCATCCATGTCCGAACCGTCTTGAACGTTCGATGAATCCCTGTCGCTGTGGCTTGCTTCAGCTTCAGGAGTACTTGGTGGTCGAGGGCGTTTGGCCGGCCTGTCCTTGGATTGCGGCGTGTTCCGGCTGTCAGGGCCTTTCTCCCCTTGGCGGCTGGACTTGCTGTTGCTGTGCTGGTCACGTGTCCCCAGGTCTGCAGGCTCCTTGTGGCGCTGTGGGCGGGGGCTGTACTGGAAACGTGACAAGGCCTCCGCCGTCGTCCTGGCAGGCTGAGTTGTGGTCTTTGCAGTGTCCCTGCCTCTGGATGCTGATGTCACTGATGATGATGGCGTTGTCCTCTTAGGTGGGGAGAATGTGTCTTCTTCTCGCTT
>JASPKP010000267.1:7500-15000 GCA_030674155.1 Stramonita haemastoma | reverse complement strand
TTTCTGTGACTTTTTTTCCTGTGACTTTTTTTCCTACCCAATTTTGTGACTTTTTTCTGTGACTTTTTTTCCTGTGTCTTTCTTTCCTACAACCTGTATGTCACTAGTGAAGAGGGTTGCATGTCACTAGTGAAGAGGGTTGCATGTCACTAGTGAAGAGGGTTGCATGTCACTAGCGAAGAGGGTTGCATGTCACTAGTGAAGAGGGTTGCATGTCACTAGCGAAGAGGGTTGCATGTCACTAGTGAAGAGGGTTGCATGTCACTAGTGAAGAGGGTTGTATGTCGGTAATTGGAAAAAAATCACAGAAAAAAAGTCACAGAAAAAAAGTCACAGGAAAAAAAGTCACAGGAAAAAAAGTCACAATGGTGGCTGTGTGATGTACTCTCTTCTACAACAAAAAGTGTGTGTGTGTGTGTGTGTGTGGATGGGTGTGGGTGAGAGAGAGAGAGAGAGAGAGAGAGAGAGAGAGAGAGAGAGAGAGAGAGAGAGAGAGAGAGAGAGAGGAGAGAGAGAGAGAGAGAGAGAGAGAGAAGAGAGAAGAGAGAGAGAGAGAGAGAGAGAGAGAGAGAGAGAGAGAGAGAGAGAGAGAGAGACAGACAGACAGACAGACGACAGAGACAGAGACAGAGACAGAGAAGAGACAGAGAGAGAGAGAGAGACAGAGAGAGAGAGAGACTTCAGACTTCAGACTTCAGACTTCAGATGTTTTATTCACGTAAGGCCACAGCCCCTTATGAACAGAGGGGCAACAAATGATAAATTGAACATAAAGGTAAGAAAAGAAAAGAAATATTACGTGTCCTATCAAAATGCAGTATCAAAAAAGTCAAGACGTAGCTTTTTCTCGCAGTTGGAAAGCTTTAAATAAGTACATTGCAAAGTTACGAACAATACTTTCGTTTTCAGATGACATCAATAAACATAGACGAAATAAGCTTGGTTGTGCATAGAATTTTTTCGGGATGAATCTTTCACGGAGATCACAGAGGGTGTCACATTTCAAAACAAAGTGGACCTCATCTTCATCTTGTTCTTTACATAATGGGCACAACATATCAGTGGCACAAGTACGTTTAAAGCGATAGGCATGTTTCATCACTTCTGAAATACCAAACCGAAATTTGGTTGTAATTACTCTTAAATGTCTATCTAAATTTAAGGAAAGATACTTCTTCACAACATGGGTAGAGCTGTAGATCCTGTATATGTCAAATCTGTCGCTTGATTGAATGTGACTTTCCCAGCTTTGCCATCTACAATCAATCAAGCGTTGGCGAAATATCTGTATAAACATTTTTTCTTCTGCTACCCCTTGAAACATCCAAACATATCCGAACCCAAGCTCAAACAGACATATTCGTATGTTTGAAACCCAGTTGACTTTACCCCTTGTGTCTAAATCAAATAACATGTTATATGCTTTCCACGGAAGTCTTTCCCTACTCATCTTTACTAATTTAAGCCAGTAACGGAAACATCTAACAGCAGAATTAATGTAGATAGGATATCTATTACATTCTCCATATACTAAATCATTTGGAGTTCTCATGTCAACACCTAGAAACCTTTTGAGACCAAATAAATGAACAGACTCACATTGTGTAACTGCTTTTTTGTCCATACCCCACAATTCGGAACCATATTGAACTCTAGGTTGTATTTGAGAATCAAAAATTTTAAGAAATAGGTCCAAAGAGTTGTTATTCAGTGCATACAGTTTCCTCATTATACAGAAAAGCACATGCTTTGCTTTACTGCACAGATCCTTACATGCAGCAACAAAACTCAAACGAGTAGAAAAAATAATTCCTAGATACCTATAGGCATTCACAACAGACAATGAAGCACCAGCATATACCCATCTTTCTCTGGCTGCCAAGAACCCACCTTTTCTAAATACAACAATATTACTTTTGGTTAAGTTAACCTTTAATTGTAATTTTTTGGCTGCACTTTGCAAGCTGTTAAGCTGAGTCTGTAAACCAACAACTGTCTCTGAAAACAACACTATATCATCAGCCAATAACAATATGAATAATTCAACAGAATCAACAGTAAAATTTGCACCGTGTCTACCCATTTCAATGATTTCTATTGCTAATTCATTTATAAACAGCGAAAACAAAATAGGGCTACATACATCCCCTTGTTTTACACCTTTGGTACAGTTTATATAGTTAGACAGTTTATCCCCACATCTTACTCTTGTTTTAACTGAGTTATACATACTCTGAACACATCGAAATAATTTACCATTAATTCCGTTCTTAATCAAAATTGGCCATAACAAATTTCTATTGATGGAATCAAAGGCCTTTTCAAAATCAATAAATGCTACATAAAGTTTCCGGTTAAATGAAAACTGTTTCTGAACAAAAGCCAAAAGTGTGAACATATGATCAGTTGTTGAATATCCTCGTTTAAAACCAGCTTGATGTTCACCTGTAATATTGTTTTGCTCTACATATTCCTGAAGCCTACTATTGATTATAGTACTATACACTTTACTACTGATATCAGACAACGAAATGCCTCTATAGTTATTGGTATCATTTACGTTACCTTTCTTATATAACGGAAGAATAATGGACTCACACCAGTTCTCTGGAAAAATACCTTTGTCGAAAAGAGTGTTACACAACTTTACAAAAAAGTCAAGAATTAATTGACAAGGTGCTTTTAATAGTTCTCCAATAATTCCATCAGGGCCTGCTGCTTTTCGATTCTTAATTTTACGAATTGCAGTGAAAACTTCTTCATGAGATATTGGTCGATCCATTATATCCTGATCAGTCTCCTGAAAACTATTGACATTATCATTAGAAAAAGGTACATCTTCTTCAAGTAATGCTTTGAAGTGCTGGAACCAGTCATCGACAGAGATGCTGTTCCTGGGCTGACTCTTTTTCAAAGATACCTTATTCATGTAACTCCAAAACTGTTTCTGATCGTTAATACTAGATACTAGGTCATTTAACAATTTCTCATTGAAAGTCTTCTTCTTCCTAAGTAAAATGTTCTTATATTCCCTACGTGCTCTAACATAAAGATCCTTATCGGTTTTGTCTAGTGTTCTACGAAATGTTCTTAATAATCTGCGTACTCTCCTTCTTTCCATGTTACATTCACTATCAAACCAGCCTGCCTTATTTCTTTTTTGATCAATCTTAATTTTCTTTTTCATACATTCTGCACATTCTCGAATACAACCGTTGAAGGTTTCCAAAGCATTGTTAACATTTTCATCAATCTGTGCTATTGCTGTTTTCAATTTACAGGACATTTCTTCTTTACATAAATTACTACAAAAATTGTTACTATTTTCCTCACACCAAATGAACTTTTCTACTACAACAAGAGCATCAGTAGCTTTTTCATCTATAGACAAGGCATTTTTTGATAACTTAAATCGACATTCAAGAGGAAAGTGGTCAGATTCCATTCGCTCAGCAATAACTAGTTCACACAACTCAGACAACTCTTCATACAGGTCAGTTGAAAAAATAAAATAGTCATTCACACTGCATCCACTCTCACTTGTGTACGTATAGCGTCCTTCTAGGTCGCCATTACATACTCCGTTTAAGACAACCAAATTTAGAGCAGTGCACATGCTTACTAAGGCTTTACCGTAAGAATTTGTATGAGTGTCTTGGGAGTGTCGATCAGAATTTAATGAAGAGCTTTGAAATTGAGATTCAGAGTCACCTGCTACATAGGATGGAGAGATATCTGAAATGCGACTGTTTAAGTCGCCACAGAGAATCACATACACATCATCCAAATCCAACAACAATTCAGTCAGGCAATCTTCAAGCATCAATATACCGTGATCATAATTAAAGTATGTGTAAAATGGAGAACCTTCCGGTGGTACATAGGCACATATGTACAAGACATCTTTCGAACAATGAAACAAATCTTTATTGATAAGAAAAGCACATATATTTTCATACTTGACATCTAGCGCACGCACACACGGACAGAGTTCATTTTTCACTAGACAGACAATACCACCCGATTTTCTCCCCTGTTTGGTTAGTCTGACAGCAGGTTTTTCATACATTTTATAGCCTGAAAAAAAAATCAGAATTACAATTTTCTTCAAAGGTTTCAACCAGACATATAAAGTCAAATGAGAAAATGTATTTTACAAAGTCCATGAATACATACTTTGAACGCAATCCATTAACGTTCCAACATAAAAAAGAAAACGATAAGGTTTTAAGAGTATTTGCAAAAGTTGGCATGGCATGTAAAGGAGGTGGTGTCATTCTATTTTTAGAGCAAACACTCTGTTGCACATCTTCACGAACAAAAAAAGGGGAAGAAAACTCGCTATTTTCCTTGTTTTCAAAATCAAATGTTGAAGGAAAAGTTTCGAAACTTGCATGCGAACCCAAGCTGTCATCGCCATGCATGCCGCTGTGCAGCGTAGCAGGCTCATGCTCCGAGTTTTCACGTGCCAAGCAGGGTGGATTAAGGGGAGGTACAGGTAAACTTTCAGGTGTCGGTGTACAGTTTGCCACCTTCATGAAATTTTTACCCTTTTCCAGAATGGAGGGCCGGCCAACTCCTCATTTCGCTTCCTGCAGAGAGCCACAGGAGTCCAGAACGAACTTTTTCCCATCTATAAAAAGATGGTCATGGACAAAGCGGGCCTGTTTCCCTTCCCTTCTGGCCTGTTTGAAATGTGGGGTTAGCTGGCGTCGGATCTCTCGGACCCTCTGCGAGAAATCCTCCCCCACAAAGATGTTAGTGCCTTTGAGTTTTTGTTTTGCCTTCAGTATTTTTACACGTTGCTTATAGAAAGCACATCGTACAATGATAGGGGATTCTTTCTTTGAGTTCAGACGGTGTACTCTGTCAAATTCCACCCTGTCTGAGAGTTCCATCTTGTCGGTCAGTATGTCCTGTATCAGTCCCTCACATTCCTCACTTGTCTCTCCCTCATCCCTCCCAACACCATAGAAAATCAAGTTATTTCTCCTTGATCGGTTTTCCAGATCGTCACATTTCTTTTCCAAATTATCAACTTTGTTGATCAAGTCTCTGTTTTGTTTCTGTAACAAATCGTTTTGGTGTCGTAGCTCACTCACCTCCTCTATGAGGTTACTTACGAGGCCGTGCAGAGAGTTGTGTTCTTGTCGAAGCTGCGTCAGTTCTTTCTGCACAGCATCGATCCTGGTGGTCAGGTTGTTGTTGATCTCGTGCAGCAGCGTCACGACGTCATCTTTGGGCGGGTCCTTGCCCTGGCGGGAGGTCTGGGAGCTGGACAGTCTGGTCTGCCGCATACCGCCTGATGACCCAGGAGCAGTGGAGTCGGGGTTGGGACCTGGGTTCGACTCCACGTCGCCACAACGCAGCAACAGATCTCCCATCCCCCGACGTAGGAACAAATTGTCCCCCCAGAAGAAAAACACCAGGGTCAATCCCAGAAGAACACCGGTTGTGCGTGTTCGTGCTGTCAAGATGGTTACCTGCATTGCCTTTCTAAGTTTGTCTCTCTTCCACATGAAGTGCAGAAAAGTGGGCAGAAAGGCACCACAAGTGACTCGGAAGTCTAGGTTGGCCGAAGGCATGGTACCTTAGATAGCCAGTTGCAGATTTACAGTACTGTTGACTACTTCTGTCCGCAGCAATCCTCCATAAACATCGGACGATGTAAACATCGACTTGATGCTCATGCACGTGGTAAACGCCCCCCTCGAGAGAGAGAGAGAGAGAGAGAGAGAGAGAGAGAGAGAGAGAGAGAGAGAGAGAGAGAGAGAGAGAGAGAGAGAGAGAGAGAGAGAGAGAGAGAGAGAGAGAGAGAGAGAGAGAGAGGAGAGAGAGAGAGAGATTGCAAAAGCAGACAGACAGCCATAGATTCAAGGCTAAGAATGAAAGGGACAAGAGGAAGGGGGTGGGGTCAGCAGTTAAAAGAAAACACCCAGGAAAGTTTGCAGAAGTGTTTGATAGAACAAAGTCCACGACTTGTATTTTCCTTATGATGCATGTTGGACCTTCAACTGTTTTCTCTCGTGTCTGTCTATGTCTGTGAGCGCGCGTGCCCGTGTGTATGTGTCTATGCGCACACACGGTTGCATGCATAATTGTCTGTACACACCCATACCCATACACGCACACGCACATACACAGCACATACACACACGCACGCACGCACACGCACACACATACATTACCCTCGATAAAAAGAATAAATTAAAATAAAAAATGCACATACACACATATATATCTATATCTATATCTATGTCTATCTATCTATCTATCTATCTATCTATCTATCTATCTATCTATCTATCTATCTATCTATCTATCTATCTATCTATCTATCTGTCTATCTATCTATCTATCTATCTATGTGTATGTGTGTGTGTGTGTGGAAGAGAGAGAGAGAGAGAGAGAGAGAGGAGAGAGAGAGAGAGAGAGAGAGAGAGAGAGAGGAGAGAGAGAGAGAGAGAGAGAGAGAGAGAGAGAGGAGAGAGAGAGAGAGAGAGAGAGAGAGAGAGGAGAGAGAGAGAGAGGAGAGAGAGAGAGTGACAGAGACAGAGACAGAGACAGAGAGATAGAGAGATTTGATTTGATTTGATTTATTCTTTTATATCGAGGATAATGGAATCAGCACTCTTTTACATCCAGTCCCGTGTGTATGCAGTTTTGTAAATGTCATGTTACCACCGTCACACGATGGCCTACTTTTACAAAAGCGGAACAGGATTGAATGTGTGCACAAGTTGTTCTGCATGCGTTCGCGGACGAGGCCTTTGTTTGACCTGATTGTGACTTTTTTTCCTGTGACTTTTTTTTCTTACCCAATTTGTGACTTTTTTCTGTGACTTTTTTTCCTGAGTCTTTTTTTCCTACAACCTGTATGTCACTAGTAGATGAGGGTTGTGTATCACTAGTGACGAGGGTTGTATGTCACTAGTAGATGAGGGTTGCATGTCACTAGTGAAGAGGGTTGCATGTCACTAGTGAAGAGGGTTGCATGTCACTAGTGAAGAGGGTTGCATGTCACTAGTGAGAGGGTTGCATGTCACTAGTGAAGAGGGTTGCATGTCAATAGTGAAGAGGGTTGCATGTCACTAGTGAAGAGGGTTGCATGTCACTAGTGAAGAGGGTTGTATGTCACTAGTGGAAAGTGTTGCATATAATTAGTGGGAAAGTGTTGCATATAACTAGTGAAGAGGATTGCATGTCACTAGTGAAGAGGGTTGCATATAACTAGTGGAAAGTGTTGCATATAATTAGTGGGAAAGTGTTGCATATAACTAGTGAAGAGGGTTGCATGTCACTAGTGAAGAGGGTTGCATATAAGTAGTGGAAAGTGTTGCATATAATTAGTGGGAAAGTGTTGCATATAACTAGTGAAGAGGGTTGTTTGTCACTAGTGAAGAGGGTTGCATGTCACTAGTGAAGAGGGTTGTATGTCACTAGCGAAGAGGGTTGCATGTCACTAGTGAAGAGGGTTGTATGTCACTAGTGAAGAGGGTT